>BGPT01002325.1:79025-94670 GCA_003297045.1 Symbiodinium sp. clade C Y103 | reverse complement strand
GTGTATCGGTGTATCGGTGTATCGGTGCACGCACGGCAATCGGTGTATCGGTGTATCGGTGCGAAAAACGTTTAGCGGACCCCAATCCCGAACGCTATGTTATATTTGCTATGTATATATATATATATATTTATATTTGCTATATATATATATATATGTGTGTTATTTATATTATATATGCTATATGTATATATATATATACATGTGCTATATTGTATTATCACCATTTTCGCTCTTAAAGCTGCCAATTGGGGTCTCCGGTCTTCATTTTGTTCTCCATGACCTGTCCAGTGGACGGGTCAACCTGTCCTGTTCCAGGATGGATGCCATGGTCTGCACGGGGGGAGCTTTCGCAAACTCCGGCAGGCCAAAGACACCTCTGCGACATCACAGGGTTTGGGACGGTTGGGATTCCCATACTGGATTATTAAAATCAACCGATTATAGGGTGAAATAATGGATGATATATTGAGGATAGGGGTTTATAATGGATTATGACCATCCCCCATATTTTTTTGTGGCTAGTAGAATCCCCCAACTCATCAACCCGACACCTCCGCAGAGGTCGATCTGCATGATGGAGCAGGGCTCAGCGGAATCCACCAGGATGTAATCTTTCACCGAAGGGGTGGTGGAGCCAAAGAGACCGCGGTACTTTTCGGTCTTCGCCATCTCCTCTTCAATACCTGTGGATCTGCGATGCACCGTGGAGCTATAGGTGCTGATGCTGATGCGAAAAAATGGATCCCCTGAGAGTGAAAGAGTTCTGAAAAAAAAAAACTTGGTAATCCCATTCACAACCCCAGTTGCAAGCCCATTTACAGTTTACAACCCTATCCACTGCAGAACTATGCAAACCCAACCATGTCGTCTCCCATCTTCCCATCTTTGCCATGCCACAATCCTTCTGATCAAACTTCATGACAGAGGCGGGCATCGGGGTACCGTCCACTCGGTAAGGAGTGAAAAAAAAAACCGACGCGCCACTGAAACTCAAATTGACCTCGTTGGGAGGGTGAGCCGACTAGGAACCACGAAATGAGAGAATCATCAAAAATCATGAGATATGAAATATGAACAACCAAATATCATAAATTAGAAAAACGATACGGAGATGATGAGATTCCCAATCAAGCAAAAATGAACACATTGACAAATTGTGATTAATGACACTTGTTTGAAAGAAACCACAAGTTTGCACATCATCGAAGGCAATGTCTGAACCTTGATCCAAACTTGTCAAATACACTACGTACAGCATTCCAAGAAACCGCCAAAGAGTCCCTTTTTCGTATGAATTGGGGTCATCATCCAGTCAATTTTGGAGATGGAAAACAAGAAAATCCAAACCGCTACAAACTAAAAACTTCCACAACCACCCAGTCACCATCTTCAATTTCATGGTGGAATACTTCTGGGGTTCCTTCAACTGCATGAGGCTAACTTTTTGTTCCTCGGACACCAAATTGATGTCGCCGAGGATTTCAACTTTGGTTTCCTGATCCGTTTGCTGCACGGATGTGGGGGCTTCGTCATCTGTGACCGCGGTTCTGAAACCTGCAACCGCTGCCTGCTGCAGATCTTTCAAGGAAAGTTCAATCTCGGTTGGCATGGCAACCTCGGGCACAACTTGTACGAAACCTCCGCGAGTGGTCTTCATGCACCTGATTAGATTCACAAACTTTGAGCCACAAAAGTTCGAGGTTTTTTGAGTCGAACAAGGATTCATGCGACAAATTTGTAAATTAACAATGTTCTATCGGCCCTGGTATGAACAAGGTTTCCTTGGAAATTGCGCTCAAAGACCGAGAAACAATTGCTCAAATTTCACAAAAAAACAACATGCAAATTGGTTGGCAGTCAAAAGACACACAAATGCTGGTATATCCAAGACATACAAACAACCACGACGTTTGCACAAAAAAAGATTGTAAAACATGTTTGCTAACAACATCAATCACATTGAATCCTTATGAACAAGAACTCAGTTTTCACATGAACATCGCTACTGACATCCGCATCGAATTGAATCCGTGGTGCCACAGTATTTAAACCGACTTTGCGAACTGGAAAATCGCCATTGTCAATAGGGATTTTTCACCTATTTCAATGGTTTCAAAAATTTGATGGATATAGACCTTCATCACAAGGACTAGACCCATCCATTGATGGGCAGCCAAAAAACCACCGTACCAGGTCTTGTAACTGTCAACATCACCGTCATCACGGTCACAAAATACAACATCCATCGACCACAAGTTGATAAGGTACGATCGCCATGGATTTTATTTACAACAACACCAAACGCATATTTGATGCAAACCTCGGTTGAAAAAAACACCATTTCAACAAACACAAATAAATTTGTTTGGCAAAAAAACGGGATATATTTTTCAAACCCAAAAAAAAACATGTTTTGCACGGGTTGGATTTGAATGTGGAGGTCTGACATGGTCATGAGGAGGCAGAGCACCGTGGTTGAGTCTCATTTTTTGGTTGCGAGATCCTGCACCAGCTGAAGGGTGGTTTGAATCATGGTTTGTTCCAGTATCTATTGGGTTTCAACATGTTTCAACCATCCAAACTGGTGCAGGATTTTTTCCACCCACACTCCACATTATGTATATAATTTGTGCAGATATTGTCCTTAAGCATCGAAGCGTCTGTTGCCCATGATTTTTTTCCCATGTCACCTCTGTGTCCGGCCTTGCAAACCATCTTCGCATTCGTTAGACATTCGATGCCAATGAGTATGGTTACGTGAACTTGCACAAATAACGAAATTGACACAAAAAAAACGTCACGTTCAGTCCTGGGGTGTGCATAACGTCTTGTTTAATTTGCGCACTGCGCAGGTAGTACGTAATTAATTGATTCGTGCGGATAAATGTAACAATAATTTTTGTTTGAACATGCGCATGTTACGGATGTTATATCAGAGATGGCTATCCATGATCATCGTTTGAGGCCCAGGGGTAAGGGACGAAAGCTAGCTCGGCAGTGAGCTGGAATTTAAAAAGAAGGTGGGCAAGTACAGTGGCGCGTGTTATGACATAGATACACCGATACATAGATAGCTAGATAGATGAATAGATAGATAGATAAAGATAGATAGACAAATAGATAGATAGATAGATAGATAGACAGATAGATAGATCGATGGATAGGATGGATGGATGGATGGATGGATGGATGGATGGATGGATGGATGGATGGATGGATGGATGGATGGATGGATCAATCGATAGATAGATAGATGGACAGCTAGATAACTAGATACCTAGATAGCTAGATACCTAGATAGCTAGATACCTAGATAGCTAGATAGCTAGATAGCTAGACAGCTAGATTGCTGGATAGCTGGATAGCTGGATAGCTAGATAGTTGGATAGATAGATAGCTGGATAGCTAGATAGCTAGAACGAAAGATAAATAGAAAGATAAATAGATCGAAAGATATATAGCTGCATGGAGAGAGAAAGAGAGAGAGGTAGATAGATATATGGATCGAAAGATGGATAGATGGATGGACGGATAAATAGAGAGAGAGAGAGAGAGAAAGGGAGACATAGATAGATAGGTAGATAGCTAGATAGATAAACAGAGAGATGGATAGATAGATAGATAGATAGATAGATAGATAGATAGATAGATAGATAGATAGATAGATAGATAGATAGATAGATAGATAGATAGATAGATACATAGATAGATAGATAGATAGATAGATAGATAGATAGATAGATAGAGAGATACATAGATACATAGATACATAGATAGATACATAGATACATAGATTGATACATAGATAGACAGATAGATAGATAGATAGATTGATAAATAGATAGATAGAGAGAGAGATAGATAGATAGATAGATAGATAGATAGATAGATAGATAGATAGATAGATAGATACATAGATACATAGATACATAGATACATAGATACATAGATTGGTAGATAGATAGATAGATAGATAGGTTGGTTGGTAGGTAGATAGGTAGATAGATAGAGAGATAGAGAGATAGAGAGATAGAGAGATAGAGAGGTAGATAGGTAGGTCTAGACTAGTCTAGTCTAGACAGATAGATAGATAGATAGATAGATAGATAGACGGATGGATGGATGGATGGATGGATGGATAGGTAGATAGGCAGATAGATAGGGAGATAGATCGAGAGAATAGATAGGATAGATAAGCCAGATAGGCTAGATAGGCTAGATAGCGTGAGAAGTAGATAATTAGATAGGATAGAGAGGATAGGAAGGAGACTCCTTAAACCAGGCCTTATGAAGGATGCCAATGATGCAGAGGATGGGGAATCTGACGACGTCCCCGGGGGGATCGAGCCACGGCCAAACTGCTTCTGGACCCAGTAGCCACGACGGGAGGGAGGGAGAGGGTTTTACTAATGAAGTTTCATGGAATTGGAGGTTCCAGCCCCCCCAATTCCTTGCTAAAGCAAGGGGGACTTCAGTTAGCAAAAGCTAGCTTTCGTGACAAGTGGTGGGGCGGTGTAATAACATTTTTTGTTTTGCATGCGCAAGTGATGTTATGTTTGAGATGGTCTGCCATGAAATTTTGGGAAAATTCCGTTCACTTGCACTTGCACGTAATTATTTGATATATACGTATAAGTTTGACACTGTGGTGGGGGCACCCTGGTTTCCAAAAACGGGAAAAGACTGAGTACATCTAGTGAACTCCAGGACTCCTGGCAACTACGGTAGAGAAAATGCGAATAAAGCGCATGAGGATGAGGAACGTCAACTACTGAGATTAGGCGCCATTTCAAGTTAAATCAAACCGCAAAACTACACAACGCCAGTTCGACCAACGGTTTTACTCCAAAATGTCGACTGAGTCTACTGTTTGTGTTCTCAATTCGTTTTTCTCAGTGTGATCGCGGACCTTTGGTCATTTGCCATGTCCACCCATTTCATGCGCAATTTTCTGAAGTTTCAAAAACCAAAGCAGTGGGGCCCGTCAAAGCCCATTCATCGCTTTATCGAAGGAAGTTTAGAAGTCAAATTTCCGACAATATGGACAGATGGAAAAACACAGAGGAGAGAAGCTCGGACAGGAAAAAGTCAGAAGAGAGAAGATCAGACAGGAGAAAGTCAGAAGAGAGCAGATGCAGGTGCGCAAAGAGGTAGGAAGGTCGCGAAACAGTGTGTTTTTCCAATGTTTCGTGGCTCCGGAGGGTCGAAAAGTACGCTCGCTAAAGCGGCGGGTGCGGAGCCATCTGGGCAGATGAGAGATGAAAAAGACCACATGTTCGAAACACTTTTGGAAAGTGAGATGTCGAAAAAGTGCACCCCGCTGTGGCGCGAAGCACGTTTGGAAGTAAAAAATGTTAAAAAACTCACGTGCTCGGGCCACTCTTGGAATTTGACATGTCGAAAAAATGCACGCGGTTGTGGCGCGAAGCAGTAAATAATGGTAAAAACGGTCACGTTCGGAACACTTTTGGAACTCGAAATGTCGAAAAAATGCACCGCGCTGTGGCACAAAGCACATTTCGAAGTCAAAATGTGAGAAACACCACATGTTCGGACCACTTTTGGAAGTTGAGATGTCGAAAAAGTGCACGCTGCCGTGGCGCGAAGCACATTTGGAAGTAAAAGTGTTAAAAACTCACGGGTTCGGACCACTTGTGGAAGTAAAAAAAGTGCACGCCGTTGTGGCGCGAAGCACATTTGGAAGCCAAAAGAATAAAAACTCAGGGGTTCGGAACACTCCTTGACGATTCGATGACGATTCGATGTCGAAAAAATGCACGCAGTTGCGGCGCGAAGCACATGTCCAAGTCAATTTTTGAAGTTTGGCTGTGACTACACCACAACTACAAGTACAAGCACAAGCACAACCACAACCACAACTACAACAACATTACAACTACAACTACCACTACAACTACAACTACACTACCACTACCACCACAACTACAACTACAACTACAACTACGACCACTACAACTACAACTACGACTACAACTATCACTACAACTACAACTACCACTACAACTGGCACTACCACAACAACTACCACTCCTGCTCCCACTCCCACACTCACTACAACTACAACAACTACTACATTGCAAGTGCAACTACAACTTCCACTACCACTACCACTACAAGTTACAAGTACAACTACCACTACAAGTACAACTACAACTATAACTACAGCAACTTCAACAACAACAACAACAACAACAACAACAACAGCAACAGCAACAGCAACAGCAACAGCAACAGCTGCAACTGCAACTTCAACTGCATGACAACTACACTACAACAACTACAACAACCACAACTAAATCCACAACCACAACTACAACCACAACTACATCTACAACTACAACTACAACCACAACTACATCTACAACTACATCCACAACTGCAACCACAACTAAATCTACAACTACAACCACATCTACAACTACAACTACTACGACTACAGCTACAACTGCAACTACCACTACAACCACAACTACAAACTACAACAACATTACAACTACACTGCGTTGCCTCCAACCACTTGTCGGTCCATCAGGGGGTTCGCTCCACTACAACCAACTTCTCCTATAGGTTCCCTATCTTTGAAACTTCCGCCACCGCCTTGTGCGGTACTGATGGTTAAAAGAGGATTTTGACCCTAAGCCCACCAATGGTGATATTCGGGGGTAAAGGACACGATCGCATGCGTCCGGTTCAACTGGGCCATTCACAAATGCTGCTGAAACGTGCCCCGCAAGGAGGTTCAGGTTTTCCACCATGGAAACTGCAAGGATGCACCTCAAACCGTCTGGGGACAACCTGGGGGGCGCATATGCCTGAGTTCAGTGCAGTCGCTGCGCCTGTGGCGAAGTCTCCATTTCAAAACGGGACCTTTTGCTTGAACAACTTTTATTTGAAGAATTCCTGAACAGATTCCCAAGCAAGGTTCCCAAGCAAGGTTCCCAAGCAAGGTTCCCAAGCAAGGTTTCCAAGCAAGGCTGCCAAGCAAGGTTCCGAAGCAAGGTTCCCAAGCAAGGTTCCCAAGCAAGGTGCCCAAGCAAGGTTCCCAAGCAAGGTTTCTAAGCAAGGTTCTCAAGCAAGGTTCCCAGCAAGGTTCCCAAGCCAAGGCAGCAAAGTCATGTGAAAATTGTGAAATGTAGCTTTCAGCTGAACGACTCTTGTTCCAAAATTCCACCAAACGCTCAATGAAAGAAGGCAGAGTTCCCTGCATATTGGACTCGCACTCCTTACTTGAGATCGCCTACCCCCCCAGGGGGAGGTGTATGTAAGCTGTGGCATTGCGATCTAACCCAAAGATCACACTATAGGCATCTAACATGGCCAAGCAAGGGGAGGATCCACTCACCGAGCTTCATCAGCCCAAGATGATCTCCTCACCCTTACTTTTGGCTGTCTAGGAGGCCCAATAGTGTCTGCAGCTTCCTATACCATCAATAGCGCTGTTGACCGCCTGGGGCTGTAATCCAATCATCCACAATTCCTTTGTTTCAGCAGCGAGCTTCTTGCACCTTGTATCTAACCGTCCCCAATTCCTTACTTTCTTTTCGAAGAGCTCTTTCATTGGTTGTGTTCCCAATGAGCTGATCCTGGGTACCTCTCCAATTGTTTCGGTATTTTTTATCACAGGGATTAGCCGGGACTGGCAACCTCCGAGCAACAAGTACAAGGGCTTCATCCTCCCTGCACAATAAGTGAATCGTCTACCAATTTTCAAATACTGCTGTTGGGATAGCCAATCCCGCCATCCTCAGATAGCTGCTTCTTTGAAATAATGTAGGTCACCCCGCCTCCGAGCGGAGAGGCAAGCTAATTGTGTTCAGCATTTCATTTTGCATTCTGTTTTGCATCTTTATTACGCTAACACTCAGCAGTGCTTTAGTGTGGCCTCGAGAACTGATAAAACAAGTTCTGGCGGCTCCACTAAGGCCATGCCTTTGGAAATTGAAAATAACTGCCTCGCACACCCTGGGCAAGTGGTCTTTGTTCTTACTTGCGTTTGCTCTGCAGGGACTGCTTATTGCTGTTTCTGAGATAGTCGCCTCGAGTACCACCTTGCCTCCGAGCAGAGAGGTTGGAATTCGCCAAAGTCACATTTGACCAGGGTCACAAAGGACATTCAGTTTCGTTTTGTCTCATTGGGTTGCCTGTGGCTCATATTAATGGTCTTCTTCCATGGCTACGTGCACTCCGAGACTAATCGGCTCCGGAGCTATTCTAAAACAGCAACAACAACAACCCAACCCAACCAAAAACAGGAAGAAAGGAAGTGAGGGTGGCAGGAAAGGACCAGAAGAAGTTAACGGAGAAAGCAGGGCACAGGGCTAACACGTCAGATCGAGGAGATCGTCTGAGGTAAAGTTGAGTGTCCAGAGTGGGAAGATACAACTCAGAGCCGAAAGGGATGATGCGTGTCAGGGATTTACTTTCTAGGCTTACATCAGTTCTACGGGCTTCATGATCGCAACATTACGACTTGTTTGCCAATCGGACACGCTCTTTTTCGGGTCAGCCTGCACACTCTTGTCTGTTACAATACTTGCAGCCCCTTCTGGCATCCAGGTTTTCTGGGTGCCTTTGTATGCTGTTATTGTTGGAGGGCTATTGAGACTATTGATTCTTTCCTCTCCCTTTCGGAGTTNCAGCCCCTTCTGGCATCCAGGTTTTCTGGGTGCCTTTGTATGCTGTTATTGTTGGAGGGCTATTGAGACTATTGATTCTTTCCTCTCCCTTTCGGAGTTCTGGATCTGGCTTCTGCTCTTGCTCTAGGGGTTCGTGCAGTTCTTCTCCCAGTTCCATGAGCTGAGCTGGTCCGTATGTCAGTCGCACTTCGCTCAGCTAGTTCTCTTCTGGCATAGTTTTNGCAGTTCTTCTCCCAGTTCCATGAGCTGAGCTGGTCCGTATGTCAGTCGCACTTCGCTCAGCTAGTTCTCTTCTGGCATAGTTTTTTATTGCTTGTGCTGTGAATGGATTCGGGATTCCTTCTGCTAGCCAGTACCGTGGGAATTGCTCCCCGAACTCTCGTTGCCACGCATTAGGCTCCACTTGCTCTCTAACTTCGTAAATTGTCTGTGGCGTTTCACCTTGATATTCCTGCCAATTGTTCACTTTCAGATACTCTTCCAGTTCCTCTCTTGAAGCACTGCACCTCTTAAANTTCGTAAATTGTCTGTGGCGTTTCACCTTGATATTCCTGCCAATTGTTCACTTTCAGATACTCTTCCAGTTCCTCTCTTGAAGCACTGCACCTCTTAAAATCTAGAGAGAAGAGATGGTTAGATCTGTCGCTGAAGTACTTGGTGCTACCGAATTCTTTGAGTACTCGGTGGATTTCAGGCTCTATTTGGGAGGTGGGGAAGTTGTTTCCTCTGTAGTCATGATTATTAAATGCATTGTGAATCATGGCCGTCGGGTCACTGGCTAGCCAGAAAGGGCGCACTTCCTCTGGCATGCCTTGCTCATTAATGTGANCATGTTGTTGGCAACGTTTGGGGATAGCCATCCTCCTGTATACAATTTTCGCGCAAGTTCACTGGGCTCTGGTAGGATATCCATCAGCTCCTGCATTGGAGGTTGTCGCCCCCTGGCGCTGTATAGAACCAGCATCTTACTTTTTTCGCCGAAGGAGGGATTGTCTGTGATCTGTTCTTCCTTGCGCTCATCAGGAAACAAGGCAGTGATTTGCTCGTGAACTTCCGGCAGTAGGCACATGGGGAAGTGCACGTTGAAGTCAGTAGAGTCTGAGCGGTGCTTCTTGTTGAACGAACTTCGCCGTGAGAATTCCATCAATTGTATTAGGGTGTACTTTGTGTAACCTCCCCTGCTTCTTGATGAGTAAGTGCTCATATCCTTTCAAGATTGCCATATGCAGCGAAGATTCCCAAAACGGCGTAGAAGCAAGTAATATCCACTTCTCATGTTCCCTTCGAATGGGGTGATCTTCTCCAATGAATTTGAACACTTTGGCAAGGAGGCGTGCTGCTAATGCCGTAGTGGCCTTTTGGTATTCCCATGCTTTCCCGACTACACTTTCATATATATCCTCCGCCGACCATCCTTCTGCAGCCCAGCCAACTATCCAACGGCATATGGAAAATTTCCATGTCTGACTTAGGCTTACGAGGTTGAAGGAGAGTCGAGCTAAGGGATATGCTGGGGAGACAGTCGACAGCAGTTCCAGTGACAATGATTCAGGAAGTTTATCCTGCTCTCGTTTGGCCTTATAGACGGCCAGTGCATATGCAGTAACGGCTTCTTCAGCTGCTTTCCATTCTGTCTCTTTGGAAGGGGCTGCCTGNATAGACGGCCAGTGCATATGCAGTAACGGCTTCTTCAGCTGCTTTCCATTCTGTCTCTTTGGAAGGGGCTGCCTGATCCATGTCACCATTGTCGCAAGGCTTAGAACTCTCCTGCTCGTCTGGAGTCGGAGTAGAGTCTACCGTTGCAGACTGAATTCTGTCCTTTTTGGGTTCTTCCTGCACAGCTGGTATGTTCAAGCCAACTTGTAAGCCTTTCGGTAGAGGTGTGCGCCCTTTGCGGAAGTATAACAACTGTCCAGGCTTGTTGCATTCTGGTGCCTCCCTCCACGCATCATAGAAGAAGTACCTTGGCAGGGTCCAAATCTCCATATTGGACGCAAGTGCTGGATTAAACACATATTTNCCTCCACGCATCATAGAAGAAGTACCTTGGCAGGGTCCAAATCTCCATATTGGACGCAAGTGCTGGATTAAACACATATTTGGAGGTAACATGGTTGAGGCGCCAACCTTCTCTTGTCACTGTGAGTATCCACTCCGGCCAACGGCTTCCATCTCCAGCATAGCCCCACACTAACCCAATGTTTATCTGCCCAGGCAGGTATCTAACATCTTGCAGGAGGTCCTTTGTTATGTGGTAGTCTTCAGCTTGCGCTAGCACCAGTCTCATTCTGGTTAGCCTAGGGCCAAGTTTAGGTGGATTTGACAGCACAGCAATTACTAGCGGCGGNGGTAGTCTTCAGCTTGCGCTAGCACCAGTCTCATTCTGGTTAGCCTAGGGCCAAGTTTAGGTGGATTTGACAGCACAGCAATTACTAGCGGCGGTGTGGTATCTCCTATCCTTTGGGAGTCCAGGATACTATAGTATTCATTTAATTTCATGGGTTTAGAATTCACTTTTCCAAATTCTGATCTCACCCCCATGAGGTTTGTATCTATTCTGGACACGCCCGACGTTAGGGTTGCGAGTACTTGGGCGCCTCCCATGGCCCCCCGCATATCTAGCGGTGACACTATGGTAGTGACAGTGACTGCCCTCGATAGACCCACCGTTGCTCGTGTGATGGCCTCCTGGTTTTGGGTTGGTGATGATNTATGGTAGTGACAGTGACTGCCCTCGATAGACCCACCGTTGCTCGTGTGATGGCCTCCTGGTTTTGGGTTGGTGATGATTTTGGTTGTCCACTCAGGAAACCATAGCCAGGCTGGAATATGATTCCATGATATGCTGTCGCTCCCGCAAGGGTGACTACATTAGCCACCTTGAACGGAGCTGGGTTACCGTCAGGTTTGTTTGGTATATTTTGCTGTTCCTGTAGATGAATTCCTCATTGCGGTCAATGTAGTTAAGGCTAACAGACCTGGGGTTGAATTATCTACCCCCACCGGGATGTCTTCAGTATGCCTGAGGACTGTATCCCATAATGCAGCTGTCGTCTCCGTGGAAACTTTCGGCCCCAGCCGGGTGTCACCATCCCAGAAATATTGATTCTGACAATCGTGTTGCCAGTATATGTACCTGAAGCCTGTGGGCACCGAATAATCCTCCCTTCTAGTCCCTGTGCCGATGTCCATCGTGTGGTCATCGTTGATCTGACACAGTTCAGGGTAATTGACTCCGATCAAGAGTTCGTATACCTGCTGAGGGACTCGGCTACTGGTGGGCATCATGAGAGCCCAATGGTGATCCCCCGTTAGCCCTGATGCTTCCATTGTACTACTGGCCACTTGATATGAGAATGGTGAATCCTCCGCCACTGTGAGCGAGGTTAGGAAGAGTAATAACCCAATTGGGTGGGTTGTGTCTAACGCTTTTAATGCTGGATTGTATCCGCATCCCCAGGCAGAAAGAGGCGGTAGATAGGGCTCGTGCATCCGGCCTCCGAGCCGTTGGCACCATGAGCCTTTTAAATCTCTCGCTGCTACCTCTTTAGTTAACTCGAGGATTTCTTTTTGCTGTTTTCCTCTGATAGCTGATGTAACTTTTATAAAGGTTGTAGACATAGTTTTCGGTGTGTACCACTTGTGTTCGGCTCTTAGGCCCATATGTGATTCATTAAGCCGTTCGCGTAATTTGAGTTGTTCGCGATCATTTGGATTTTCAAGGCCTCCTTTGCCTTGATTGTTATCTCCCATTAGCACCTGTAGACACTGATGTTTAGGGAGTGTCGTTGTGAAAATTCCTTTAATATCACCATGTTGTTGCGCTTCATCTTGAAAACTGATGCTACTATGCTCAACATGATGGACTACAGCTTTGGTAAAACTCTGTGAGTTGGCAAAAATAGTGCCTGATGTGGCTATGACTACTCTTGCATTACCTATTCTCTCAGCCGCCCGGGCGGTAGGGATATCTATGGTGCCGTCTCCTTTTCTGGTATCACTTGTATGACTTGTGTCGCTGTACGGGCGCACTAGCAGCAGAGGTCCAAAGAGAGAAACGCGCGCACTTTTTGTGACTTCCACGCTACCTCGAGTCCAGTTCATGCTTCGGAAAATTTTATGGCAGGGCTATGAGGCACCGTCTGCTTCCAAAAATCGATTTATCCTGTTCACAGAGATGACTTGATGTACATCGAAGTGTCTTTCGATAGTTTTATTTTTCTCTGAATTCAGAACTTCCGTACCACTCTCGCGATACAGGCGGTGAGCCAGGGTGCACTTCCTCGAGCGAAGCAGGTAGAAAGTCAAAAATGAAGCGAAAATTCAAAAACGCGAAAAGTCGAAGAGCGGCAAATTGTTTGACTTTTTGCGAAAAGTTTCGCCACTTGGAAGAGGAAGCAGGAAAAATCGAAAAAATAACAATCGAAACCGAAAAACGAAACGCCGAACAGCTGAAAATTGCTTGGCTTTTTGCGAAAAGTTTCGCCGCTTTCAAGGAAAGAGAAAACAGTAAAGTCGAAAAAAGAACAAGGCAAAAAAGGAAAAGTCGAACACTGGAAAGCTGTTTAACTTTTGCGAGAAATTTCGCTGGGTTCAAATGAAGAAAAGCGTGCAGAAATCCAAGGGACAAAAAAACAGACAAAAACGAAAATTCGCAACAGGTGAAAGCGGTTTAACTTTGTGTGAAAAGTTTCGCCATTTTCAAGTGAAGAGAAAGCAGTTGGAAAGTCGAAAAAAGGTCAAGCCCAACAATGGAAAACATTCCAATTTTTGGAAGTTTTGTGGCCTTGAAAATAGAAACGCAGGTAGAAAGCTGAAAAAAGAAAAGTCAAAGAAATGAAAAAATCGAACAGTTGAAAGCTATTTGACTTTTTGCGAAAAGCCGAAATCAAAAACGAAACGCCGAACACTTGAAAACTGTTGAACTTTTTGCCAAAAGTTTCGCTACTTTCAGGGTGGAAAATCGGAAAAAAAAAGAAAAGACAAAAGAGTGACAAGTTGAACAGCTGAAACTGTTTACTTTTGCGAAAAGTTTCGTCACTTTCAAACAAGAAGAAGCAGGCAGAAAGTCGAAAAGAAACGAGAATTCGAAAAAAACGAAAAGTCGAACAGTTGAAACCTGTTTGACTTTTTGCGAAAAGTTTCGTCATTTTTAAGTAAAGAGAAAGCCGCCTCTTTCAAGATGATGAGAATTCGAAAAAACGAAAAGTCGAACAGTTGAAAACTGTTTGGCGCGAAAAGTTTCTTCACTTTTAACTTAGTAAAGAAGGAGCCGGTACAAAGTCTAAAAATGAAAAAGCGAAAAGCCGAAAAAACGAAAAGCCGAACAGTTGAAAACTATTTGGCTTTTTGCGAAAAGTTTCGCCGCTTTCAAGTAAAAAGGAAGCAGGTAGAAAGTCGTCCCCCCATAATTGATCGTCTTTCAAATGCCAAACATTTGTTTTTTTTAAATGACGCTCCAGACCCCTTCTCATAAACGCCAAAAGAAAACACAACAAAACCTATCAATTGTTTTTTTTTCTCGAGAGGACAAATCGCAATTTTACCTCAGTTTTTGACGATGGAACCTCGTTGTAAGGGTTGCTGCAGACCCGGAGAAATCGCAATTTTATCTCAGTTTTTGACGATCTGCGTGAAAGGTTCACGGGGACAACTGGAAATTGCAATTTTACCTCAGTTTTTGACGATCGAACCTCGTCTGGTGCGTGAAGGGTCACGGGGACAACTGGAAATCGCAATTTTACCTCAGTTTTTGACGATCGAACCTCGTTTCGTGCGTAAGGGTTGCACATGATTCTTCGGAAGCACTGCCCGCCTTGAGAAATAAATAGAAATTAGGAGAAGAGAGGAAAGAGAGAAGAGAGAAAAGTATGCAGATGTGAAGATATGAAGATGTGAAGAGCAGATGTGAAGATATGCAGATGTGAAGAGATGAAGATTTAAGATGTGCAGATGTGAAGATATGAAGGTGTAAGATGTGCAGATGTGAAGAGCAGATGTGAAGATATGCAGATGTGAAGATCTGAAAATGTAAGATGTGCAGATGTGAAGATATGCAGATGTGAAGATATGAAAATGTAACAATGCAGATCTCTTTTTACGAAAAACTCTTTGCAGACGGGTCTGCGGCAACCCTTACGCACGAAACGAGGTTCAAGCGTCAAAAAACTGAGGTAAAATTGCGATTTCTCCGGGTCTGCGGCAACCCTCACGCACGAAACGAGGTTCGATCGTCCAAAACTGAGGTAAAATTGCGATTCTTGACGGGTCTACGCGGGTCTACAGCAACTGTGTGTAAAAGCGTCTGTGTGTAAAAGTGTCTGTGTGTAAAAGGGTCTGTGGGTAAAAGGGTCTCTGTGTCAAAGGGTCTGTGTGTAAAAGCTTCTGCGTGTAAAAGGGTGTGTGTGTGTGAAAGCCATTCTGTGTAAAAGCATCTGTATGTAAAAGGGTCTGTGTGTAAAAGCGTCTGTGTGTAACATGCGGGGGGCTATGGGAGGAGCCCAGATGCTTGCAACTCTAACGTCGCGGGTGTCCAGAATAGACACAAACCTCATGGGGGTAAGTTCGGAATACGGAAAAGTGAATGCTAAGCCCATGAAGTTGCATGAATATTATAGTATCCTGGACTCCCAAAGGATAGGAGATAGTGCACCACCGCTNAGTGAATGCTAAGCCCATGAAGTTGCATGAATATTATAGTATCCTGGACTCCCAAAGGATAGGAGATAGTGCACCACCGCTAGTAATTGCTGTGATGTCAAACCCGCCCAAACTCGGCCCTAGGCTACCCAGAATGAGACTGATACTGGCGGAAGCTGAAAATTATGCAGTAACAAAGGACTGCCTACAGGACACTAGATTCCTGCCTGGACACATAAATATTGGTCTAGTGTGGGGTTACGCCACAGATGGAAGCCGTTGGCCGGAGTGGATACTCACCCCGACCAGGGAGGGCTGGCATCTAACTCATGTTACCTCCAAATAT
>BGPT01002325.1:1335-79018 GCA_003297045.1 Symbiodinium sp. clade C Y103 | reverse complement strand
TCTAACTCATGTTACCTCCAAATATGTGTTTAATCCAGCATTGCGGTCCAACATGGAGATTTGGGCTTTGCCAAGATACTTCTTCTATGATGCGTGGAGGGAAATACCAACATGCAATAAACCCGAAAAGTTACTACACTTTCGCAAAGGGCNTGGAGATTTGGGCTTTGCCAAGATACTTCTTCTATGATGCGTGGAGGGAAATACCAACATGCAATAAACCCGAAAAGTTACTACACTTTCGCAAAGGGCATACGCCCATACCAAGAAGTCTACAAGCTGGAGTAAACATGCCAACTGTGCAGGAGGAATCCAAATGTGACAGAATTCAGTCCGCAACGGTAGACTCTGCTCCGACCCAAAATGACCAGGAGAGCTCTAAGCCTTGTGGCAATAGTAATGTAGATCAGGCAGCACCATCCAAAGAGACAGAATGGAAAGCAGCCGAAGAAGCGGTGGCTGCATATGCATTAGCAGCCTACAAGGCCAAACTAGGTCAAGGTTAAGCCCCGGAAGCATTGTCGCTGGAATTACTGTCGACTGTCTCTCCGGCGTACCCCTTAGCTCGACTCTCCTTTAACCTTACAAGCCTAAGTCAAATATGGAAATTCTCCATGTGCCGCTGCATTGTCGGCTGGGCTGCAGAAGGATGGTCGGCGGAGGACATATATGAAAGAGTAACCTGGAAAGCATGGGACTATCAGAAGGCCACAACTTCAGTGGCAGCACGTCTCCTTGCCAAAGTGTTCAAGTTCATTGGAAAAGACCATCCCATACGAAGGGAACATGAGAAGTGNACTTCAGTGGCAGCACGTCTCCTTGCCAAAGTGTTCAAGTTCATTGGAAAAGACCATCCCATACGAAGGGAACATGAGAAGTGGATACTACTCGCGTCTGCGCCGTTTTGGGAGTCTTCTCTGCACATGGCAGCCCTTAAAGGATATGAACATCTACTTGGGAAAAAGCAAGGGAGGCAACACAGAGTGCACCCCAAATCAATTGATGGAATCCTTACAGCGAAGTTGGCTCAACAAGAAGCACCGCTCAGACTTCCTTCTACAGACTTCAATGTGCACTTCCCCATGTGTTTGCTGCCGGAAGTTCATGAACAAATTAGTGCCTTGTTTCCTGATAAGCGCAAGGAAGAACAGAAGGCCATAGACAATCCCTCCTTGGACGAAAAAAGTAAGATGCTGGTCCTATACAGCGCCAGGGGGCACCAACCCCCGATGGAGGAGCTGATAGATATCCTACCTGAACCTAGTGCACTCGCGCGAAAACTGTATACAGGAGGATGGCTATCACCAAATGTTGCCAACAACATGGCCAGACCGGTGACAGCTCCAAGTGTGAAGCTGGAAATCAGATTACCTCATATTAATGAGCAAGGCATGCCAGAGGAAGTGCGCCCCTTCTGGGTGGCCAGTGATCCGGCAGCCATGATTCACAATGCGTTCAACAATCATGATTATAGAGGAAACAGCTTCCCCACCTCCCAGATAGAGCCCGAAATCTACCGGGTACTCAAAGAATTTGGAAGCACAAGATACTTCAGCGACAGATCCCATCACCTCTTCTCCCTAGATTTTAAGAGGTGTGGGGCTTCAAAGGAGGAGCTGGAAGAATATCTGAAAGTGAACAAGTGGCAAGACTATCAAGGTGAAACGCCACAAACAATATATGAAGTCAGAGAACAAATAGACCCTGCTATATGGCTACGAGAGTTTGAGGAGCAATTCCCTCAATACTGGGTAGCAAAAGGAATTCCGAATCCATTTACTCCACAAGCGGTGAGGAACCATGCTAGAAGAGAACAAGCTGGTCAAAGTGCAACCAGCATACGAACCAGTTCAGCGCATGGAACCGAAAGAACAACCGCACGATCTCCGAGAGGAAGAGCAGATACCAGGTCCAGAACGCCCAAAGGCAGAGGGAAAAGTTGATGGATCTATCAACCCCCTCCAACGGGAACTCAGGTACGCAGAGCATCAGGCCGAAAGGGCCACCTTCGTTTGTACAGTGACAGATTCATGTGCGGAGACGAATAAAAGGAGTGCCGCTGAAGAATCAGTACAGTCGCTGCAATCATGACTTCTTATGCATTAGCATTAAGGCAGAAGTAGACTGTAAAACTATGCTACCCCTGTCCTCCCCCTTGAACCCACACAACTCTCACCCTTACTTGCCTCCTTTGCTCTGAATATTTCTGCAACCTGAGACACCGCCTAAACCAGCGACAACCCGCAAATTGAGTGATGCGTCGTGACAATTATCGAAAATTTAAGATGGGGTTCTGCCCTGTACCTGGAGGTCAAACATACTAAGCTCCTATGACTCCTACCTCAGGTGACCTTTTCCCTACTCCCCCTGACCTGCTGTGTTAGCTCTACGATAACTCGCTCCCCCCTCCCTGAAATATCTCTTTGTCTTCTCTTATTCCCCCTTACTCCCTCTTTTTGGGTTTGTGGCTTGTTGTGTTGTGGTTGGTTCTGTTTTAGAGTAACTCCGGAGCCGATTAGTGCCGTGCCAAAGTGCACGCTAGGTAGCCATGGAACGAGTCCACCAACACAAGTAGTCGCAGGCAACCCAACGAAACGAACTGCACACCTTCTGCGACCCAGGTCATGATATGACGCCGGCGAATTCTTGCCTCACTGCTCGGAGGCAGGGTGGCACTTAATGCAATCAACTGAGGAACAGTAATAAGCAGTCCTTACAGAGCAAACACAGGTAAGAACAAAGACGTGGAAAACACAAGGGGAAACTGAAAGATTAAAAGAACAAAGAGCAAAACAGCCAGGCCTCACCACACGAAGGAGAGGTGGGGCGTTTCAATGCTGGTACTGGTGCGTGTGGCAACGAGAACTGCACCCCAGTGGGGCTCAACCTTCGGTTGCCATCCGCCCCACTGCGTCCAGTAGAAGCACAGTTAAATACACAGTTAAATGCAGAGAGTAGTATGGTCATGCCTCACCGCTCGGAGGTGGGGTGGCTCACCGCTGGTAAATATGTAATGATGGGAAGCGAACGAAGAACAAAAAGCAACTTTGCCTCACCGCTCGGAGGCGGGGTGGCGTGGTACATATCACTAATAGCCAAAGGCATGGCTCTAGCAGAGCCCCCAGAACTTGTTCTCAATCAGTTCTCGAGGCCACACTATAGCACTGCCGAGGGTTAACGCAATAAAGGTAATCAAAAGTAGCCCAAAAGAATGCAAAACAAAATGCAGAACATAGTAACATAGCCTCACCGCTCGGAGGCGGGGTGGCCTATATCATCAAAGGGAAGGAACAAGTACTTCCCAAGAATCCCCAGGAAGTGTCCTGGAAGAGTGGCAAGCACACTTGAAGAACTGGAGTTGGGCCCAGAAGCAGTTCTACGTGAAGTACGACTAACGAGATAGCTTTCGCAGCGAAATTGCAAATTAGGGAAAGGTTAGATACAAGTTGCAAAGAAACCCACTGCGGGAAACAAAGGAATTGTAGAAGTTTGGGAGTACAATCCCATGCCGGTGACGGGGTTATTGATGGTACAGCGAAAATTGTAGACGCCATAAGGCCTCTCAGATAGCCAAAAGCAAGGGTGAGGAGATCATCTTGGGCTGAAAAGCTCGGTGAGTGGATCCTCCCCTTACTTGGCTATTGTTGATGCCTCTACTATGATCAGAAAATTGACCTACCTTGGCGATGCCACGCCTGAAGTACACCTCCCCCCTTGGCCCCTATGAGAGCAAAAGAGCAGAAGAGTTTGAAAATTGACGAAAACTGCTCTCGTACAATAGAGCGGACTCTGGAGCTTGGAATATGAGTCGAGCAGCTGATGACTTACTCACAATTTTCAAATGACTTAGCTGCCATTGGCGACAAGATGACTGGGGTTACTGATGACTGACATCAGTATGGTCTGCAGTATTGTGCGTCTGAATATGAGGACGGTAGTTAAAATTTTCTGCCGCTTCTCCTCGTTGGGTGCGGGTGATGAAGTTTGGGCACTTTGGACTACCGTGCTTTCAGAGTTGGTGTGCGAACTTGAACATTCTGTACATCTACTCTGATTGCTATGCCGATTGCGATGTGCTGGAAACTGGTGTTTACGGATGAGTTTGACTCAGGGTCACTCTGCATTTTCAGGGTGCTGCGGAGAGCCATCGGCACTACTTCGTCCCAGACCTGTACTGAGCGCCGGGCTTTTGTCATTTCATTTTTGCATTTGGTTAGGTTTTTCGTTTGTTTCATTCAATTGACTAGTGACACAGGCCTTGTGCCAGCGTGCGCTAATTTCGAGCAAAAAAAACTGCGCAGCACCTTTACCAGACTTTGCACCGCAGTCTGGACCACCCTCCACAACACCTTGCTGCTGCAACCTGCACAGCACCTGCAACTCCTCGAAGCATCTTTGCCAGACTTTGCCATCGCAGTCTGGACAGCACCCTGCGCAGCACCCTGCACAGTACCTTTGCCGAACTTCGCCACTGCAGTCTGGACAGCACCCTGCACAGCACCTTGCACAGCACTCTGCGCAGCACCTTTGCCAGACTTCGCCACCGCAGTCTGGACAACACCCACAGCACCCTGCACAGCACTCTGCGCAACACCTTCGCCAGACTTCGCCACTGCTGTCTGAACAACACCCACAGCACCCTGCGCAGCACCTTTGCCAGACTCCGCCACAGGCTTGTTCATGCAGAGCCTCCAGATGAAGAGGAGGTCAAACGTCACAACCTCACCCATTGGCCACACAAAGCTTGGTGTCGAGCTTGCAACATGGCAAAGGCAAGACCTGATGCGCACAGAGTGAATGTTCAAACATTGGCGCAACGAGAGCTTCTTGTTATTTCATTTGACTATTGTCATATTGGCAGGAGTGGAGAAGCACTTGAATGAAACAGCAGAGGGCCAGAAGCTTACAGCCGTTGTTGTGCATGATTCCCATTCAAATGCAGGGCATTGCATTCCAGTGCGTGGCAAACCTCAAGGAAAGCATGTTATCAATTTCATCAGCTTTTTTGGCTGTGGGTCTATTTGCTTGCGTACAGACAATGAACCTGCAACTTTGGACATTCAGCGTTTAGTTCGAGCGAGACAACGCAAAGAACAGTTGTTGAGAATGGCAAAGTCTTGGACAAGGGATCCAATCCACATGCAGAGAACGCAATTGACCGTGTGAGATGCCAGGCGATGGTTTTTATTCATGCTGTGGCACAATCTCAAGTATGACATTCCTGCAGGTTATCCATTATTTGTGTGGGCCTTTTCAAATGCTGGATGGACACTCACGAGATTCAGTTTGCAGTGCAATGTAAGTGCATATCAACTCATCTCTGGATATCCATATCATGGCAAACTTTGTGAGTATGGAGCACGGATTATGATATACGGTGGAGATGGCAAGAAGCACGAAGGAGATCCCAAGTGGCGTTATGGGATATTTCTGGGAAAGAGCCTGACCAATGACATGTACATTGCTTCAGTGGCAGGGAACCTGCGCCTCAGTCGCTCAATCAAGAACACATTTCCGGTGTGGAGTGAACACATGGAGCATTACAGACAGGTTGCAATTTTTCCATGGCAGACCGATGCTTCCTTTGGAAACAGAGTCGAACCTGTTGTCAGGCGTGAAGGTGTTGAATCAAGCCTTCCTTTTGCTGTTCCAGGAATCGATGATGAAGCGGTTTCAGATCCTGAGTATTTGGCTCGTGATGCAACTGGTGACGCAAATGTAGAAGTGCCAGATGTTGCTGTAACAATTCCACCTTTGACCCCGATGCAACCAGATGAGAGAAACGAAGCGCAGAACAACAGATCGACACCTCTGACTCCAATGCAGACAGATGACGGAACCAGGATCCCAAGATCATCAACATCCATGCCAGCTGCAGTCAGAACAGAGGCTGCAGTTGCTGGTCGAATGCCACCACCTTTGAATGCAGCTGTCAGTGAACAAGTGGAGCCAACACACCCATCAAGGTTTAGAAATCCATTTCTTGCAGTGAGAACTAATGTAGAGATGGGATACTCAGCTGCGACTCCTTCTGATGCTTTTCAAGGTGGTATGGGTGCCGAGCAGGTGGGGCCATCAAGGCCATCGATAGCATCTCCAACAACTTCACCAGATATGGATGCTGCCGAAGAGCCCAGTGCAAAGCGCCCCAGAACAGTTTTGCGTATGAACAACATTGACATGCATCACATGGATGTTGACCCCAGTGATTTTTTTTGATGAAGAGTGCATGGAGTCATTCGATTTCCGAAAGCTCCTGCGAAGGGTTTTTCCCAAAGAACAACTACCAACTTCATCTACATACATCTCATACAAAACATATACATCATCTACATCATCTACATCATCTACATCATCTACATCATCTACATCATCTACATCATCTACATCATCTACATCAGCTACATCTACATCACCTAAACCATCTACATCATCTACATCATGTATACATCATCTGTATCATCAACATTTACATCTGGGGTTAATACTCAGGAGTTAATACTCAGGAGTTCTTACTGCTCGGGCGTTACATACTCAGCAGTTACATACTCAGGAGTTTTTACTCAGGAGTTAATACTCAAGAGTAAGGTTCAGGAGTCAGTACTCGGAAGTTAAAACCTTACCAAAAACTCCTACTTCTCAAGTTCTTCTAATTCTCTCTTAGTCGGCAGGGCAGTCAAATGCAGGGTTGCAAAACGCAACCCTTTCGCACGAAATGAGGGTCGATGTGCAAAAACTGAGGTAAAATTGTGATTTTCGCTGGCGTGCGGCAACCCTTTCGCACAAAATGAAGGTCGATGTGCAAAAAATGCGGTAAAATTGCGATTTTTCACGGTGCCCGCGCACCCTTTCGCACGAAATGAGGCGAGTGCAAAAACTGAAGTAAAATTGCGATTTTGTCGGCGCGTTGTTGCCACCCTTTCGCACGAAATGAGAATCGCTGTGCAAAAAACTGAAGTAAAATTGCGATTTTGGGATCTCAGCTGTAACCCTTTCGCACGAAATGAGGGTCGAAGTGCAAAAACCAAGATAAAATCGCACGAAATGAGGGTCGAAGTGCAAAAACTAAGATGAAATTGCGATTTAGATCTCTGTAAAAGCTTGTGCGTGTCAAACGCCTTCCTGTGTAAAAGCTTCTGTGTGCAAGCGCTCCTCTGTGTGAAAGCTCCTGTGTGTAAACCCGTGTTGGTGTAAACGCTCTTCTGTGCAACTTCCAAAATCGCTCTGAAGCTAAGGTGCTTTCAACATTTTCACTTCGTAATGTCAGCATGCACTTTTCCACACTCATCCCGCCAAAGATGGTTCTGCCTGCCGCTTTAGCAAGCCTATTTTTCAAGCCTAGAAGCACAAGACAGAACGTGTCAAAGCTCTTCCGTGAAAGCTTCTGTGTGAAAGAGTTGTCTGTAGAAATGTGTATGTGTGTACACGGCCTTCTGTGTACTAGCTCCTGCGTGCAAACGCGTCAGTGTGTAAAAGGTTTTCTGTGTAAAAGCTCCTGCGCCTAAACGCTTTTCTGTGTGTAAAAGCTCCTGTGTGTAAACGCTTTTCTATGTCAAAGCTCCTGTGTGTAAACGCTCTTCTGTGTAAAAGCTCCTGTGTGTACACGCTTTTCTGTGTATAAGTTCCTGTGTGGAGACGCTCTTCTGTGTGAAAGCTCCTGTGTAAAGACGTCTGTGTTGACGCTCTTCTGTGTAAACCCTCTTGTGTGTACACGTGTCTTGGTGTAAACGCTTTTCTGTGTAAAAACTCCTGTGTGTAAACGTGTCTTGGTGTAAAGCTCTTCTGTGTAAAAGCTCCTGTGTGTAAACGCCTCTGTGTGAAGCTTTTCTGTGTGAAAGCTCCTGTGTGTAAAGGCGTCTGTGTGTAAAAGCTCCTCTGTGTAAAAGCTTCTGTGTGAAAGAGTTCTCTGTTTAAATGTGTATGTGTGTACACGCCCTTTGTGTAAAAGCTCCTGTGTGTAAACGCGTCTGTGTGTAAAAGCTTTTCTGTGTAAAAGCTCCTGCGCGTAAACGCTTTTCTGTGTGTAAAAGCTCCTGTGTGTGAACGCTTTTCTTTGTGAAAGCTCCTGTGTGTAAACGCTATTCTCTGTAAAAGCTCCTGTCCGTACACGCTGTTCAGTGTACAAGTTCCTGTGTGTGAACGCTCTTCTGTGTGAAAGCTCCTGTGTCTAAAGACGTCTGTGTGTTAACGCTCTTCTATGTAAAACCTCGTGTGTGTACACGTGTCTTAATGTAAACGCTTTTCTATGTCAAAGCTCCTGTGTGTAGAACGCTATTCTGTGTAAAAGCTTCTGTGTGTAAAGATGTCTTGGTGTAGACGCTCTTCTTGCAGCACATAGAAAGCGTTTACACGAAGACGCATTACACTGGATCTTTTACACACATCCGCGTTTACACACAGACACGTTTACACAGAGAACTCTGTTCACACAAAAAAGCTTTACACACAGAAGCTTTTGCACAGAAAAGCATTTACAGCCAGACACGGTGACACACAGAAGCTTTCGCACAGAAGAGCGTTTACACAGAGAAACTTTGACACACAGACGCGTTTACACAGAGGAGCTTACAGAAGAGCTTTTACACACAGACGCGTTTACAGGAGCTTTTACACAGAAGGGCGTTTACACACATACACGTTCAAACAGAGAACTCTTTCACACAGCAGCTTTTTACAGAAGAGCTTTACACACAGACCCCTTTACACACAGGAGCTTTCACACAGAAGAGCAGGCGTTTACACACAAGAGCTTTTACACAGAAGAGCGTTTACACCAAGACATGTCTACACACAGGAGCTTTCACACAGAAGAGCTTTGACACAGAAAAGCGTTTGCACACAGGAGCTTTCACACGGAAGAGCGTTTACACCAAGACACGTTTACAAACAGGAGTTTTCACACAGAAGGGCGTTTACACACAGGGAACTTTTACACAGAAAGGCGTTTACACACAGGAGCTTTTACACAGAAGAGCGTTTGCACCAAGACACGTTTACACACAGGGGCTTTTACACAGAAGAGTGTTTACACACAGGTTGACACAGAAAAGCGTTTGCACACGGGAGCTTTTACACACAGAAAAAGCGTTTACACACAAGAGCTTTTACACAGAAGAGCTTTTACACACAGAAGCGTTTACACACAGGAGCTTTTCCACAGAAGGGCGCGTACACACATACACATTTATACAGAGAACTCTTTCACACAGAAGCTTTTACACAGGAGAGCTTTTACACACTGACGCCTTTACACAGAGGAGCTGTCACACAGAAAAGCTTTCACACACAGCAGCTTTTACACAGAACGTTCAAGAGATTCAAGAGATTGACAAGGCTGGCATCAGATATTGAAATGTTACTGATTTTTTTTGCAGGATCAAAACATGGCAAACCGTATTTCAAATCAGGAATCGGATGAAAACGGTATTGTTTGAGTCTTTTATTTTTGGCAAAAAATCAGGGACTCAAAAAGGGTAATTTTGTAGTGTGTCGACGCAGACTCCTCAGGTACGTTACGTCACGGGAAATTCAAGGGTCACTTGAATGTTTTCTTTCTTTGTGGGTATTGCAATAACATCTGAGGGCCCGACAAGGTCGGCGACGGAGGGTTTTCAGATGTAACGTAAGGACGCAACATACATCGCGTACGGGATGTCACAGGCGAAACAGCACGCGTGTTCATTGTTTTCTGTATTTGGACGCGCTACAATAACGTCGAAGAGGTTGACAAGGTTGGCATCAGAGGTTGAAGTGTTACTGAATCTTTCTGCAGTAGCAAAACATGGCAAAGCATATTTCACAACAAGAATCGTTTAGAAACTGTCATTTTTGAGTCCTTGATTTTTTTAAAATTCATGGACTCAAACAGGGTATTTGCGTCAAAATCATAACTGCAAACAGTTGAATTTCCGTTGTCGGCTCAAGCCACGTAGTGCTTGAACAGGTTCACATTGTCATAATTGTAGTTTCATTTGCACGGGTCTTCTTCGTTTCTTGTTGCTTCATTTCAGAACGCATTGAGCACGTGGCACAGTATCATGCATGTGCAGACTAAACAGCATGTTCCATTTTTTTCTCGTGTCCCACCTGCCACTTGACTACCCACGCTGGTTGTGACCGCAAGTCGTGCGAAACAATCAGCTGTCACACATCACGCAAGAGTTGTCATNCCACTTGACTACCCACGCTGGTTGTGACCGCAAGTCGTGCGAAACAATCAGCTGTCACACATCACGCAAGAGTTGTCATTCATCGTGAATTCACCAACAACAATCATCATATCATTCATTGTCATTCATTCATCATCATTCATCTACCGCTTTCTTGTTATCTTCTTCTTCCCAACTCTTTTTATTCCCGAGAGCGCCTGAGCGAAGGGTTCTTCTAACAGTGAAGGTCTGTCATACATTTTTCATCTTCACATCTTCACATCCTCACATCTTCACATCTTTACATCTTCACATCTTCACATCTTAACATCCTCACATCTTCACATCTTCACATCTTCACATNCTTCACATCCTCACATCTTCACATCTTTACATCTTCACATCTTCACATCTTAACATCCTCACATCTTCACATCTTCACATCTTCACATCTTAACATCCTCACATCTTCATATCTTCACATCTTCACATCCTCACATCTTCACATCTCCCTTTACATCTTCACGTCTTCACATCTTCTCTCTCTCTATCTCTCTCTCTCTCTCTCCTCTCTCTCTCTCTCTATCCCCTTTCACTCTCTCCTTCTTCTTTCTCTCTTTAGGCCACGGGCAGTGCCGACGAGCCGTCACGAAACGTCACCCCTCTCGCACGAAACGAGGTTCGATCGTCAAAAACTGAGGTAAAATTGCGATTTCATTTGCGTCGGAAGAACCATTCACGCACGAAACGAGGTTCGATCGTCAAAAACTGAGGTAAAATTGCGATTTCATTTATGTCGGATGAACCTTTCACGCGCGAAACGAGGTTTGATCGTCAAAAACTGAGGTAAAATTGCGATTTCATTTGTGTCGGATGAACCATTCACGCACGAAACGAGGTTCGATCGTCAAAAACTGCGGTAAAATTGCGATTTCATTTGTGTCGGATGAACCCTTCATGCACGAAACGAGGTTCGATCGTCAAAAACTGAGGTAAAATTGCGATTTCATTTGTGTCCGATGAACCTTTCACGCACGAAACGAGGTTCGATCGTCAAAAACTGAAGTAAAATTGCGATTTCAAGGTGTCGGCGGCAACCCTTCACGCACGAAATGAGGTTCGACCGTCAAAAACTGAGGTAAAATTGCGATTTCAACGTGTGTAAAAGTGTCTGTGAGTAAACGGGTCTGTGTGTAAAAGGGTCTGTGTGTAAAAGGGTCTGTGTGTAAAAGCTTTTGTGTGTAAAAGCTTTTGTGTGTAAAANTGTGTAAAAGGGTCTGTGTGTAAAAGGGTCTGTGTGTAAAAGCTTTTGTGTGTAAAAGCTTTTGTGTGTAAAAGGGTCTGTGTGTAAAAGCGTGTGTGTGCCTGTGTGTGTAAAAGCGTCTGTGTGTAAAAGGGCTTGTGTGTAAAAGGGTCTGTGTGTAAAAGGGTCTGTGTGTAAAAGCGTCTGTGTGTAAAAGCGCCTGTGTGTAAAAGGGTCTGTGTGTAAAAGGGTCTGCGTGTAAAGCTTTTGTGTGTAAAAGGGTCTGTGTGTNGTGTAAAAGCGTCTGTGTGTAAAAGCGCCTGTGTGTAAAAGGGTCTGTGTGTAAAAGGGTCTGCGTGTAAAGCTTTTGTGTGTAAAAGGGTCTGTGTGTAAAAGCGTGTGTGTGTAAAAGCGTCTGTGTGTAAAAGGGTCTGTGTGTAAAAGGGTCTGTGTGTAAAAGCGTCTGTGTGTAAAAGCGCTTGTGTGTAAAAGGGTTTGTGTGTAAAAGGGTCTGTGTGTAAAAGGGTCTGTGTGTAAAAGCGTCTGTGTGTAAAAGCGCTTGTGTGTAAAAGGGTTTGTGTGTAAAAGGGTCTGCGTGGAAATCTAAAACTGCGGATGAGGATGACGGTGAGCATGAAGATGAGGATGAAATTGAGGATGTGGATGAAGATGAGGATGAAGTTGGGGATGAGGATGAGGATGAGGGTGAGGATGAACATGAGGATGAACTTGAGGATGAGGATGATTGTGATCATGAGGATGAGGGTGAAGATGAGAATGGGGATGAGGATGAGGATGAGGATGAAGATGAAAATGAGGAAGAGAATGAGGACGAGGATGAGGATGAGAACGAGGACGAGGATGAGGATGAGGACGAAGATGAGGATGAGGGTGAAGATGAAGATGAGGATGAAGTTGATGAGGAGGATGAGGGTGAAGATGAAGATGAGGATGAAATTGAAGATGAGGATGAGGATGAGGATGAAGATGAGGATGAAGTTGAGGATGAGGATGAAGAGGAGGATGAAGTTGAGGATGAGGGTGAGGATGAGGGTGAGGATGAAGATGATGATGAAATTGAGGATGAGGAGGAGGATGAGGATGATTTTGATCATGAGGATGAGGATGAAGATGAGAATGGGGATGAGGATGAGGATGAGGGTGAGGGTNTGAGGAGGAGGATGAGGATGATTTTGATCATGAGGATGAGGATGAAGATGAGAATGGGGATGAGGATGAGGATGAGGGTGAGGGTGAGAGTGAGGATGATTCTGAATATGAGGATGAGCATGAGAAGTTACATGTTTTTCAGGCTCAACGAGATCACCTTTGTGAAGACACCTCGAATCCAGTGGCTCAAGTTGTTATGCGCTGCAATGTCGATGTGGAGTACATTTGCCGAGCCTTTGCGGAAAACGATCTGACTAAGTTTTGCGATGGGAGCATGTCACCAGACCCTGATGTTGCATTGTCTGCTGCTGGGCTTTTTTTTGGGACAGAGGCGCCGAAGGGAGTGCACAATGAAAGTGCAGTGTTTATATTGTGACTTTCAGGACTTGGTTTCGACATGTGTTGATTGCTATGATGTATCAGTTATAATTTTACCCATGAATAGATTCAGTAGGAGTTGGTTACAAAATTCATATTATTCGAGCAATGCATTATAACATGTTAAAAATTTCCTGTGCGCCAGGTACTCCCAGCGTATATCTTTTACATTTTGGAGGCATGGAATGCAGAGTGTTTGAAAATCTTGTTTGCAAAGTCTGTTGTGACACAGCTCTCATGAATATCCATCGTCATTCCTTGCTCTGAAGTGTGTTTTAACAGTATATTGCTGAAGGACTACAGGCAATTTGTTACAACGTTGCTGCATAGATAGTCATTATATTCAAGCGCAGTAACAGTACCTTGTTTTAAGTGTCTTTGACAAGCTTTGGAAGAAACATAGACAATTTTTTACATGTTCGGATCTATTTCGCCGTCTTTCTCTATCTCTCTCTCTCTCTCTTTCCCTTTCTTTGTGTCTCTTTGTCTCTCCTTGTCTCTCTTTGTCTCCTTCTTTGTCTCTCTCTTTGTGTTTCTTTGTTTCTCCTTGTTTCTCTTTGTCTCCTTCTTTCTCTCTCTCTCTCTCTCTCTTTCTCTTTCTTTGTGTCTCTTTGTCTCTCCTTGTCTCTCTTTGTCTCCTTCTTTGTCTCTCTCTTTGTGTTTCTTTGTTTCTCCTTGTTTCTCTTTGTTGTCTTTGTCTTTCTGTTTGTCTCTCTCTCTCTCTCTGCCTCTCTCGCTCTCTTTCTCTCTCTCTCTTTCTATCCCTTTCTCTGTTTTTCCCGAGAGCGTCTGAGCGAAGGGTTCTTCTAACAGTGACGGTTTGTCATACATTTTCCACATCTTCACATCCTCACATCTTCACATCTTTACATCTTCACATCTTCACATCTTAACATCCTCACATCTTCACATCTTCACATCTTCACATCTTAACATCTTCACATCTTAACATCCTACATCTTCACATCTCCCTTTACATCTTCACATCTTCACATCTTCTCTCTCTCTCTCTCTCTCTTCTCTCTTCTCTCTCTCTCTCTCTCTTTCTCTCTCTCTCTCTCTCTCCTCTCTCTCTCTCTCTCTCTCTCCCCTTTCACTCTCTCCTTCTTCTGCTTTCTCTCTTTAGGCCGCAGGCAGTGCCGACGAGCCGTCACGGAACGTCAACCCTCTCGCACGAAACGAAATTCGATCGTCAAAAACTGAGGTAAAATTGCGATTTCAATTGTGCTGGATGAACCCTTCCCGCACGAAACTGAAGTAAAATTGCGATTTCAACTGTGCTGGATGAACCCTTCTCGCACGTAACGAGGTTCGATCGTCAAAAACTGCGGTAAAATTGCGATTTCATTTGTGTCGGATGAACCCTTCACGCACGAAACGAGGTTCGATCGTCAAAAACTGAGGTAAAATTGCGATTTCAAGGTGTCGGCGGCAACCCTTACACACGAAACGAGGTTCGATCGTCAAAAACTGAGGTAAAATTGCGATTTCAAGGTGTCGGCGGCAACCCTTACACACGAAACGAGGTTCGATCGTCAAAAACTGAGGTAAAATTGCGATTTCAACTGTGTCGGATGAACCCTTCATGCACGAAATGAGGTTCGATCGTCAAAAGCTGAGGTAAAATTGCGATTTCAACTGTGTCGGATGAACCCTTCACGCACGAAACGTCAAAAACTGAGGTAAAATTGCGTTTTCATTTGTGTCGGATGAATTTTTGACGCACGAAACGAGGTTCGATCGTCAAAAACTGAGGTAAAATTGCGATTTCATTTGTGTCGGATGAACCCTTCACGCACGAAACGAGGTTCGATCGTCAAAAACTGAGGTAAAATTGCGATTTCATTTGTGTCGGATGAACCCTTCACGCACGAAACGAGGTTCGATCGTCAAAAACTGAGGTAAAATTGCGATTTCAATTGTGTCGGATGAACCTTTCACGCACGAAATGAGGTTCGATCGTCAAAAACTGCGGTAAAATTGCGATTTCAAGGTGTCGGCGGCAACCCTTACACACGAAACGAGGTTCGATCGTCAAAAACTGAAGTAAAATTGCGATTTCAAGGTGTCGGCGGCAAACCCTTCACGCACGAAATGAGGTTCGATCGTCAAAAACTGATGTAAAATTGCGATTTCAAGGTGTCGGCGGCAACTGTGAGTAAACGGGCCAGTGTGTAAAAGGGTCTGTGTGTAAAGGGGTCTGTGTGGAAAAGCTTTTGTGTGTAAAAGCTTTTGTGTGTAAAAGGGTCTGTCTGTAAAAGCGTGTGTGTGTAAAAGCGTCTGTGTGTAAAAGGGCTTGTGTGTAAAAGGGTCTGTGTGTAAAAGGGTCTGTGTGTAAAATTGTCTGTGTGTAAAAGCTTCTGTGTGTAAAAGCCTCTGTGTGTAAAAGGGTCTGTGTGTAAAAGCCTCTGTGTGTAAAAGCTTCTGTGTGTAAAAGCTTCTGTGTGTAAAAGCGTCTGTGTGTAAAAGGGTCTGTGTGTAAAAGCCTCTGTGTGTAAAAGCGTCTGTGTGTAAAAGCGCCTGTGTGTAAAAGGGTTTGTGTGTAAAAGCGCCTGTGTGTAAAAGGGTCTGTGTGTAAAAGGGTCTGTGTGTACAAGCATCTGTGTGTAAAAGCGTCTGTGTGTAAAAGCGCTTGTGTGTAAAAGCATCTGTGTGTAAAAGTGTCTGTGTGTAAAAGCATCTGTGTGTAAAAGTGTCTGTGTGTAAAAGTGCTGTGTGTAAAAGCTTCTGTGTGTAAAAGAGAGTGTGTGTGTGTAAAAGTGTCTGTGTGTAAAAGCGTCTGTGTGTAAAAGCTTCTGTGTGTAAAAGCGTCTGTGTGTAAAAGGGTCTGTGTGTAAAAGCGCCTGTGTGTAAAAGCGTTTGTGTGTAAAAGGGTTTGTGTGTAAAAGGATCTGTGTGTAAAAGGGTCTGTGTGTAAAAGGGTCTGTGTGTAAAAGCGTCTGTGTAAAAGGGTCTGTGTGTAAAGGGTCTGTGTGTAAAAGCGTCTGTGTGTAAAAGTGTCTGTGTGTAAAAGGGTCTGTGTGTAAAATTGTTTGTGTGTAAAAGCGTCTGTGTGTAAAAGGGCCTGTGTGTAAAAGCGCCTGTGTGTAAAAGCTTCTGTGTGTAAAAGCGTCTGTGTGTAAAAGGGTCTGTGTGTAAAAGCGCCTGTGTGTAAAAGCGTTTGTGTGTAAAAGGNTCTGTGACGTCTTATTTCTCTCTGTCCATCTTCCCATCTTCACATCATCACCTCTTCACATCTTCACATATTCACATCTTCACCTCATCGCATCCTCACGTCTTCAAATGCTCACATCTTCATCTCTTCACATCACACATCTTCACATCTTCACATCTCCACATACTCCTCAATCTCTTTTCATTTGCGCCTTATTTATTGACATCTTCTTCCTTTGAGACATCTTCTTCTATTTCTCTGTCTATATTTTATGCTATGCCATTTTCACAATTACATATCTCACTATACTTCTCTTCGCTCTCGGGCCATCCGTCGTCTAGTCTTCTTCCCAACTCTTTTCGTCTACTCCCTCCTGCTTTCCTTTCGGGTCACAGTGTCGTCTAGTGGTACAACTATGGAAAGCAGGTGCGATGATGATGGTGTCCAATTTGAGGACAGGTTTTCTTATGCTTGCAGCAACACAGAGCAAAGTCTTGAAGGTGAGCTTGACACAGAGGTCTTGTGGAGGCCTTTCTCAGCGTTGGAGCCAGTGCTTGACTCTTTACAACTGCAAGCAATTGATGAGATAGCAGACAAGGTAGAGAGACAGCGTTTGCGAGGATTGGGAGTCATCATAAGCCCTTCAGAATACACAGGAACCCTGGGAAAAGAGCTCAGCGCAAAGATGGTGAGGACATGGCGCAAGAAATCTCGTGCCATTCAGGCTGAGTCTGGCGAACAGATTGAGGTGCCTGCCTGGATGCGACGGTCCAGCATGGTTGCACGTGAGGTTGCATTTCTGGAACAAAAAGATGATACCCACAGCCCTTCTTCTTGTGCTGCAGTTACAAAGGTCCTGCCAGCATTGGCGTTGAGTGATGGGTTTGTCAAGGATGGTATCTTGGCAACAGCTGACATTTCTGATGCCTACTTGCAGGTGCCAGCCCTGTATTGTCAAGCTTGGCGATGTTTCTTTCGTGATATTGAAGTGTCTTCCAGGACAACGTGATGGTGCGCTTCTCTGGTACCAACATTTTGTGTCAGTACTGGATTCAAAGATGAAACTGGAAGTGTGTCAAGAACTGCCTTGCTTGTTGACATGTGGCCGTGGCTCGATTCTTATGCATGTGCATGACTTGTTGTTTCATGGCACAGAAGAGCGGGCAAGGAAAGAGCTGATCCCTCACCTTGAATCCTTGTCAAGATAAGCTACTCCTCTGCACCACTCCAGGCTGGAGGAAGTTTTGAATTTTGAAAAGGTTGCATGTGATATCTCCAAACAATGAATCTATAACGATTTACCCGGAAGCCAAGCGTGTAAATACTATGGTTGAACGTTTTGCACAAGCGAATGGAAAGCATGCAAAGATGGCCAGAACACCTTGCTTTCCAATTCCAGCGCATTTCCATCCAGATGCTACTGCTTTAGATGCTTGGGTGAGCAGCGAGTACAGGTCTCTTGTGGGAATTGCGATGTACATGGCTCAGGAAAGGTATAATTTACCGTTTGCAACGAAAACTCTGGCTTGTGACCTCAAAGCACTTGTTTGAGCGACTTGTTGGATATCTGCGATACAGCCATGACTTTGCTTTTCAGATGAATAAGACTCAGAAGAGTCAGATGTTTATGGAGACACTCAATGGCACTGCAATTGAGAGATATTCCAATGCTGTTGAAGTTTACAATGATTCAGACTGGAATGGTGGGACAGGTTTCAAGAGCACTTCATCAGCGATGCGCAGTCTCAAGGGTTTGGTTGTGCGTTCAACTTCGAGGAGCCAGAAGGCTGTTAGCCTTTCTCCGACAGAAGCTGAATGGTATGCAGGCTCAGCAGCAACTTGTGATAGTCTGTTTCTTCGAAATGTTGTGCAATTTCTTACAGGCAATGTCACGGCAATGTCCAGTGCGTTGCTCTCCATGTTGACAACAGTGCTGTGCGCAGTGTAGCAGCAAAGTTGGGGGTTGGCAGATTGCGGCATATCAGTGGCTGCGTGATGTGGATGCAACAGCTCCTTCGAGCAAAGGAAATTGACACTCGGCAAGTTTCCACTGTTTACAATACCGCCGATCTAAACACCAAGGGCCTTTCACGTGAGCGGTTTTGCCCACTTTGTTGGATGATTGGGTGGGTATGTAAACTCTGAAGGACGAGTGGGTGAGCAACAGTATGCCAGGATGCAGAGCAAGTTTGCGATGAAATCGCAAATCAACGTTGTCAGCCGTATGATCAACTCAGAACTCGGAGAAGTTGGTGAGAAAATTCCAAACCAAAGGCGTGCGTCAAAACAGGTTTTGCGTGTGCTTGCAACTTACAATCTTTTTTCAATGGCCGAAAGCTATGACAACAAGTTGATGGAGGAAACTACAAGTGTCTGGATCCAAGGAACTGAAGCCTTGGGCCTGTGGCTTAGCTCAAAGGTGGGATTTCTTCTCATCTTGACATGTGTTTTCTGGCTGAGCATTTTNAGTGTCTGGATCCAAGGAACTGAAGCCTTGGGCCTGTGGCTTAGCTCAAAGGTGGGATTTCTTCTCATCTTGACATGTGTTTTCTGGCTGAGCATTTTCTGCTGCATGATGCCAGAGCAACGGGTTGAGCCAGAAGGTGAGCCCGATACGCTTTCTTTTGAGCAAAGGACGCGAGAGCATGGAAGGTACAATGAAGCGATGGTATATGGAGTGCTTACAGCTTGCTTGGGACATGTTGATACTTTTGCGATGGGCTTCAGATGAGGATGAAGGACAAAAAGCTTTTCAAATCTGGAAGATGAGCTGATGGCTTGCTTCAATCAGTTTAGAAGAAGAAGGTATCAATTCACACAACTTGGACAGAATGCTAGAAGTTGCGAACAGATTTGCAGATCTGGACGACAACTTTGTCATCCAGGACGTTGCACATCAGGCGTTTATGCTTCATGGTGATGAACCAGAGATGGAGTCATGCATCCCTGGAGATTTGCATGCAGAGTTTGCTACTATGGATAGTCCAGCTCCATCTGAGCCACACTCCCCAGAACACATGGCTCAATGGATGATTGGTCGCTTGACCCGTCGTCTTTCAACATACGTGGAATCTGGACATGTTGCGAAGGTGAAGCTGTATGTGGACTGCAGACAGATCGGGTTTGCGAGAGGGACCCAACGCAGAGACCACGTGCACTTTACGTGATGAGTGACATTACAGATCTCAGTGATGACGGTGCAGAGGAACAAAACCAAGATGAAAGCCATTCAAGTGAATCATCCACTGTGCAACAGACTTCGGTGTGAGAAATGTGGCCAGGTCTGCGGATGATAGAATGAAAACAAAGAAGCAGACACTGCCATGGGTTAACGCAATCCCATATGACATGGCACTTAGCGTTTCACAGTTTTGGCCTTGTGAGCCAAAGGCTCATATGCCCAAGGTGGGGTATCTAGATATGTTTTGGCGCTCTATCCCCTGTTTGCTAGTTGAAAACTATTCAAACCAGTTTGAAAACCAAACGCGTGAGTTTGCACCATGTAACACACATGGTGGACATGTTCAGTCTCAAATCCGAGGCTTTGGTTCACAAGGAAAAGAAAGAGAGACAAGTGTAAAATCATGCGGCCCAGAGCACCTAGAGTGGGAGACAAGAGTGGGAGACGAGTGGGAGACAAGTGTAAAATCATGCGGCCCAGAGCACCTAGAGTGGGAGACAAGAGTGGGAGACGAGTGGGAGACAAGTGTAAAATCATGCTGCCCAAAGCACCTAGTGGGAGACAAGTGTGGGAGACAAGTGTGGGAGACAAGTGTGGGAGACAAGTGTGGGATACAAGTGGGAGACAAGTGTAAAATCATGCGTCCCAGATCAGCTAGGGTGGGAGACGAGTGTGGGAGACAAGTGTAAAATCATGCTGCGCAGAGCACCCGGAGTGGGAGACAAGAGTGGGAGACAAGTGTGAAATCATGCGGCCCAGAGCACCCAGAGTGGAAGACAAGTGTGGGAGAAGTGGGAGACAAGTGTAAAATCATGCAGCCCGAAGCACCCAGAGTGAGAGACAAGTGTGGGAGACAAGTTGGAGGCAAGTCTAAAATCATGCGGTCCAGAGCACCCAGAGTGGGAGACAAGTGTGCGAGAAAATTTTGAGACAAGTGTTAGACAAGTGTAAAATCATGTGGCCCAGAGCACTTAGAGTGGGAGACAAGTGTGCGAGACAAGTGGGAGACACGTGTTAGACAAGTGTAAAATTTTGCAGCCCAGAGCGCCCAGTGGGAGACAAGTGTGGAAGACAAGTGGGAGACAAGTGTAAAAACATGCGGCCCAGGGCACCTAGAGCTGGAGACAAGAGTGGGAGGCAAGAGTGGGAGATAAGAGTGGGAGACAAGTGTGGGAGACAAGCGTGGGAGACAAGTGTGGGAAACAAGTGTAAACTCATGCGGCCAAGGAACGCAAACCCGGAGACAGAGGCAAAATCATGCGGCCCAGGGATGCAACCCTTTGAATGGAGTAAGAACCCCATACAGGTAAAACCTGTTTGGGGAACAAAGTCGTGAAGAGGTCAGCTGAGATGAAAGCCTTCGAGAAAGATGCGTAAAGATGGAAAGCAGCAAGAAAACTGAGAAAGGTGGAAACAGATGATATCAGAAGACGAATGCGGTTGAGGGGAGATCAGAAGACTGCAGCAAGATGATGATGAATGCGCTGAGCCGAGTTGCAAAGCTGTGATTTTTTGCGCCAGCTCCTATAGGCAAAACTTGTGTTTCGATCCCATAGTCTTAAGTTTCTTTTCTTTTGGAAACTTCCACCACCCGCTTTGTGCGGGTTTTACTTGTATCACCAATATATATATATATATATATAGAGGTAAGTTTCATATCTTTGAAACTTCCGGTGCAGCCCTGTGCGGCACTACTGCTATAACGGACGTTCTACCTAAAGTGTTTTGTGTGAGGATCAAAAAAACTCCAAACAAAATGTCAACACCCAGTTTTGGAAATGGTTACGATTCTACAACAGTCTGTTCGGCACCACGAAGCAGATTTATACAGGGCAACAACACATTGTAGCATATGCATTCTGAAGTTCCAGGTGGACAAAATTGTGGGGTCTGGAAGGGTTTTCAGCCGAACGAATTTCATCACGTACAGGCAATACATTTTTCAATTCTAAAATCGGACTCTTGGGTGATTGATTTTTGAATTGGGCGAATTTTCAATTCGTCGCAAATGGTTGTTTGAAAATTGTCTGTTTGTGTTTATGGTTTATTCTTTCCATTTCTTTTTGGGATGGCGTGTCCGGCCCCCCTTGCGTGAGTCGTAGGCTTCGCAAGGAAAGGGCACATTGGTAATATCTTGGTATGTGAAATGGAAAGAAAAAACCATGGACCCAATGGAAGAACATGTACTTGGGCATGATTTCGTTTTTCCTTCCCTAGTTAAGAATCAAAACTGTGAGAAATGGAGTAAAAAAGTAACTGCTTTGGTCACAAATTATACGCATTGAAATGCATGTACATATACATAGGTCCAAAAAAATGATGTTCTACTATTTTGATGGTGGTTCACCTTTCAATATTCAGTATTTGTTTAATCACTGTTGAGTATTTGTGCCCACCTCTTTTTCAATGAAATGAATAGAAATACATACATACAACATATTAATGGTGTACTTTGCAATGTACCAATGTCAAGTATATATGTAATGTAACTATACTATATGGCAGTTCTGTATACATTATACATCTGAATTCCATGAACCAATGTGCCAATCTTCCCAGTTGCGAATGTTGTTGATCATCTTGGCGCACTCCGGCCACCGTTGGGCCGAGTCGAAGTTCTCCGGGAACCCGCCATCGTCGATCTTATTCCGCGGGTTTGGTGCCAAGGCTCAAGGAGCCCTGGTACCATTTTGAGAATTGCCACAAAAAAATTATATACAATTATATACATGTTTTTTGACTCAACGGCCTGGCACCATCCCCCTCTAAGACCAAATTCGCTGGACAAAACTCCAAGGACAAAAAAAACAACTGATCCTGCAGGTGCTCAGCCATCAACCCTAGGTGAACCTTTCAAGAGCGGAACATCAGATTTGACTTGTGGTCTGAAAAAACTATAACGAATTGGATCTGATCCTATGCGGATGGGTCCCATCTCAACATATCCCCCATGTGTAAACGACCGTCCCCAGCGACCTGGCCATGGCAGTAGCCTAGCCCGGCGCCTGGCGCTCATGAGCGGCCCAGGGTTCGGACCTCAGCAGACAGGTCAAGGGCAGGATTACTTTAGTTTANCATGGCAGTAGCCTAGCCCGGCGCCTGGCGCTCATGAGCGGCCCAGGGTTCGGACCTCAGCAGACAGGTCAAGGGCAGGATTACTTTAGTTTAGTGTTTACTTTCCGCCGTAGTTTTAGTTTCAAGAAGGTTGTTTAAAGTGAACAAACAGATGGCAGGAGGGATTTGATCGACATGCCAAAAAAGTTTCCCATCTAGTTCGACAATTTTCCCATTCAAATGCCCATGTATAGGAGATGATGTCCCATTAACACCATGAAAAAATCCCACCAAGGTACAGTAACGATTTCACTCCAATCTGAATCCCCATTTAGTTCGATGATCTTCCCTTTGTACAGATAGCCATTTCTGGGGCATTTCCCATTGAAATCCCATCAGCTCAGCCGGGCCATTTGTGCCTCGGCCGAAGGTGGTATTCCTTCGGCCGTGCGACCCATGGTGAACTCGGACGTCTCACCCATACAGGGCCAGAGGCCGTGGGAGTCAAGTTCCGACGCCCGTTTTTTTTTTTTCGGTGGTTTCCTAAAATGGAGGTGCCCCAAGTCACCATGGGTTTCAGTACGAAAATGGTCTTCCATGACTTGGATGATTTGCGAAAANTTTTTTTTTTTTCGGTGGTTTCCTAAAATGGAGGTGCCCCAAGTCACCATGGGTTTCAGTACGAAAATGGTCTTCCATGACTTGGATGATTTGCGAAAACCCTAGTTTAGGATTGGTAAATAGTATTTATCCTCTTTGGTGATTTGAAATGGCTATGGAAAAAACCCATGAATATAAAATGGGTTATTTGGGTAAATCATCTATACATGGGCCATTTTCAATAGCTATGTGATTTTTTCCATAATGGGGATGACATGTGCTATGGTCAAATGTTCTTGGATTAGATTAAGCCATATTAACCCATCAATTGGGGGATGGTCATCAGTCCATTCATAGGGATTTACATCGGCATTGTAAGGAATCTCCAATGGTGGGATGACCACAACACCCAAAAAAACAATCTTTTGACCTTGTGGAACTTCTGGTTGATGCATCAAAAATGGCAGATGTCGCCGTTCAAGATGGAAAAGAGAAGGGCTAGAAAAGTGACAACCGAACCACGAACCGATAAAAAGGTCCTAGGATCAGGGGTAGCACGAAGAACAACCACAAAAGTACCAGACCATTTTGAGAACAAGGATTGGAACAACAAAAGGGTCAACAATCATGAAGTNNNNGGTCCTAGGATCAGGGGTAGCACGAAGAACAACCACAAAAGTACCAGACCATTTTGAGAACAAGGATTGGAACAACAAAAGGGTCAACAATCATGAAGTGAACGTAGGATCTGTTTCGGCGCGGCTAAAACATCATTGGATCGGGGCCAATGAAAGTCCAGAGCGCAATCCTTGGGTCTGAGAAGGATCACCAACTAGCCATGAAACTAGGGACCGTTTCAAGTTTTGAGAAAAGCATCGTTGGATCAGGGGCAACGCAAAAAATGGCAACAGAAAGTACCAGACGGTTTCAACGGTTTCAGAAAGAATTTTTGGAATAAAAAAGGATCACGGTCCTAGGATCAGGGGTAGCACGAAGAACAACCACAAAAGTACCAGACCATTTTGAGAACAAGGATTGGAACAACAAAAGGGTCAACAATCATGAAGTAACATAGGATCTGTTTTGGCGCGGCTAAAACATCATTGGATCGGGGCCAATGAAAGTCCAGAGCGCAATCCTTGGGTCTGAGAAGGATCACCAACTAGCGATAAAACTAGGGACTTTCTAGGAAAAACATCGTTGGATCAGGGGCAACGCAAAAAATGGTAACAGAAAGTACCAGACGGTTTCAGAAAGAATTATTGGAATAAAAAAGGATCACCAACTAGCCATGAAACATAAAAAAGGATCACCAACTAGCCATGAAACTAGGGACCGTTTCAAGTTTTGAGAAAAGCATCGTTGGATCAGGGGCAACGCAAAAAATGGTAACAGAAGTTTGAAATTGCTACACCACTATTGATGCAACATTGGGCCTAGGGGTTTATTAATCCAACCCCATTTTCACTTTAAAATGGCTATAGGCTATAGCTGAGTACCCTGTCTTTTTGGTTGTGCAACATCATCATAAGTATACATACATACATACATACATACATACATACATACATACATACATACATACATACATACATACATACATACATACATACATATATATAGTAATATTGCATGTTTATATGGTTTTAGCTATATAGGTGTTTCTTGCCCCTCGGGCTCATTTTTTGTGGCAGGCGCAGTACTTCGTAGACCTCGACAAAAAAGCGGCTGAGACCTAGGTAAAACGTTGTTTTTGACATTTCAAGTGTTCATTTTTCGTGGTGCCCGCAATTGTTTTGTGAAAATCTAACATGTGATCGCGCGACCCTTCTCATCACCTTGGGCGTGTTGGATTGCTCTCATTGTGGCGCGGGATTTGGACATCATCATCAACATTATCATACATTATCCTCACACCCCCACACTGTTTGGGGTCTCTTGCCGGGATAATTTTCCCTGTTAAAATCGGGATACCCTGCGGAAATATCATGAACCAAGATACCCAAGATCATAGTTCATGAATTCAAGCGCACTTATCTTGAGGATTTTCCCTATCAACACATCTTCACACCCACGATTTCTTGGGAATTTCTGGTGGTTTCCCATTGTTGAAGTAACTTCCTTGGCCAAACTCTCCCCAGGCGTCATGCCAGGCCCTTGGCTCCGACAGCTGGTTTCAGGTGGGAAATGTTGGGAAAATGCTGGTGAAAAGGGGAATTTGATGGGGATTTGATGAGATTATGTGATGGGATATGATAGATATGTGATGGGAGATATCATCTCCAATACACGTGAAACAAATGGGGACTGAGCCAGCCACAATGAGGATAAAAAGGGACGGATATATAGTGGGATATATGATGATATATCGCCAACACTTTACGATATTTGTATGTGTCTGAGAATTGGGGATACCTCCAAGCCATGGCAATTTCAACAGGGAAAATGAGGTCCTAAACCCTCAACATTGGGGGTGTTCCCCAAAATCTTCAATCCCAAATGTGGCTACGAGAAGAAATACAGTAGATGCTGAGACGGGAGAATTTCTTGCAAACCGGCTGGAAATTCTGAGGGAAAATTGAGGAAAACTGCACTGGAGATGGGTTGGGGGATGCCAACAGCGTTCCAACAGCCTGCAAGGTAGATCCTTTGGAACCCAACCGGGTGCCTCTGATGGCTATTGCACAGGCGGGGCAGTGAAAGCCAAGTCGCCGGGGTTTGGTCAGGTGATGATACAAGGACTGTACAAGGTAACATGGCAGGCTTGGTCGCCTAGTCGCTGCAGGTGGATTGAGAAAACATTGTGGCTTCAGGAGTGCATGATTGATTCGACAAGTTGCCCCTTCCGTATGGCCGTATGGATTTGGGCATGGGGTGTGACACTTCTTCCCCTTGACCATCCCAGCATGGAGGTAAGCGAATCGAGATGCCTCCCCAAGCTCAAAGCATGCTGTTCAACGAGTGCCTTCGCCTGTTGGTCTTTGGAAATTGGATTTGTCCAGAAATGGGGTCCACACTGCAATTTTTGATAGCGAAATGATGACAAGCCAGTGGATCTTGGGTGTCCAATCTTGGGACAAACTGCATGGGGTTGGGAACAGGATGCCCCACCGAGGTGTTCTGACCATGAAAAGTGCCCCTCCAACTTCACAAGTAAGACAGATGGGTTCAGGAAAAGCATCTTGAGATCAAGATCAAGTGTCTCATAGAATATATATCTATTTGGAGTTGCAAGCTATTAGCTCGCATCTTGTATATAGTGAAGCTGCTTGGACATATTCCTCCTGTTTGCAAGCGAGAAGGGCGAGTGCTACACACTCACAGTGATGGCTGATGTACAGGAAAACAAAACCAATGACCTGAAATTATCTTCAAGATTGGCGGGGTATACAACATGAACCTTGAACCCCTGAGTAGGAATCCATGACTTTTGAGTATCAGCAACCTAACCGCACCACTTTTGAGCAGCATGAGGCGGCAATCTTGGATCCTGATTGTCGATCTGTTTTTGTTCAAGCACAGGATGATTTGCCCAAGTAGCGAGCCTAGCTAGCTTTTGTTTCTTAGCCAGTGGCCTCAAATTGTACTGAATTGAAATCTTTTCGGCTTATATAAACATACAAGAGCAGATCTAGCCCTTTGCGATCTTCACTCAACACCCTCACGGTTTGGCAGTTATCTGTTGTGTGAGAAATCCGCAGCAGTGACCAAGGCATTCTTGAGCTTCCACCAGCTGGAGAATTCCAACGATTTTTTCGTGTTGGACAACGAAGTTTTGTGCGACATTTGTTTCCGCACTTTGAAACTCACCACCCCAACTTGTGGTGACCTGAATCATTTGGCGTCTGCTGCGATGAGCGGCAGCTTCTTACCGCTTGCGTTTCCTGGGACAGCTGAACTACGACCCGCGCAAGATTGAAGTGAAACTTGGTGCCGTTCCCACGTCTGCTCTTCATGACAGGCTTCGCTCCATTGTTCATTGATCTTTCGTGGTTGGTTCGCAGCAGTTTCGTGCTCCGGCTGTTCCGAAGTTGCTCCAGCAGATGCTTAGTTGCACCTGCTGTGTTTTCTTTGTTTTGTTTCTCCACCACCAGAGCGTGGAATGGTCTTGGCAAAAGGCAACACAGTCGGTTTATGTCGGTTTGTTGTTTTTGAAGTATTTTGCTGAGATACCCTCTGGTAAACTAACATAACTATGGAAAATTACAATTTTTAATGGGAAAATCAACTATAAAGGGTCATTTTCAATAGCTATGTTAGTTTACCAGAGGGTATTTGGCAAGCAAGGATGTTCAATACGAAGATGTGCAAAGCTGATCCTCGCCATGGCGGCTACTTGACCGCAGCCGTCTTCCGCGCCTGTCGATCAAGGAGGTGGACGAATAGCTAGTGTTCAGAACAAGAACTGGTCCTACTTTGGGGTCCCATGAAAACCGTGACAGCTATGTAAAATGGACCAATGTGAGGAAATCCTACACAGACACCTACGAACCAGTACTGGGATGTCAGGAAGTGTACAAGTCTCCATGGTTTGAAACCTTGGAGACAGATTTTCACGGCTGAAGTGGCCGCATCATTTTTTCACTGGCAGATGGGCACATGGAACGATCAAGCTATGTGGATGATAGATGGGACTGTAATATAGATAAGATACACCTACGCAAGTATCTATGCATAGTTATATACATGTCAGTAGTAATATAGATTGATATACAGGTTTATACATAGGGTGTAAATGTGACTATCAAACTACATAGTTACAGCTACCGCAATGTTTGGAAACCTGTTGAAACATGGGGGATGTTCCTCACCAGTGAAACATAGTGACAAGTACGGCCCAGTTGTAGAGGGGATGAAATCAGGAATCAGACACTTTCTACTCGTTTCCACTATCATAGGATCCATGGGACATTCCTCCAATGTCAGTGAATTTCATGTTGGGGTTAGCTACAAAAAATGACAAACTTGGTGTGGTCCATTGGTTGCCGGGGGCCTAGGCTCAACCACTCCGCAATTCCTGAGGTACTCCTTGGTGCTCTGGTGAGGGCAGGATGTGGTTGGGTGGCCCAGGCTCTTTCGTTGCTGCCATTTGTGAGGTACAGTATACCGGTAAATCAAAGCCCAAAATGGGGTACCACCTTCGGGGATACCTCTTGTGTACAAGGAGTAGCCGAAAACGCGGAAAACAGGGTGCGGCATGAAGTGAAGTCGTGGGTGCGGTGGAGTGTCCCATTGAAATTCCCAGGAAAAATATGGTCTATCGTTCACACACACATGCACACATGCATGTTTGGTTGGATATCTGGTAGTATACAGAGAGAAAAACAACAAAAAGGTCTAATATGTAAACATATCGTGTTTGCTCATAGGTGGCTGGCCAGAGTTGAAATCTGCAGGAGTTTCCTGCTCAATCAACCACGACTGGGGACGGGAGTGTTTGAATCAGAGTTCCAGTGCTCGCTTGTCACTGTGATGCCATCCAAGCTAGTTTGTTCTGTTGCAGGTTTTCGGTTCAAGTCAGAGTGCTGCTTCTGTGCACAAAAAGTTTCTGGCAATGACGTCTCCAGATGACAAGCTGAATGCTTTGTGTCCGGTGACCGCCCACATTCTGGAGCGTTCGCTGTCTCTATCATGGTGCTGCAGGATGTTTCCAGAAAAATTCGCTGATGTGTCAGATCCGGGTGGAAATGAACATCAATCTGACCTAGGCCCCTGAAAGACACTGCTCCCCACCATTGCAGGTTTATACAGTTTACCATAGAGAGTGTATGGTCGCATTTGGATGAATAGGCATGTTAGATCTAAGTTACACCAGGTTTGCACCTAATTCTGCAAGAGTCCAAACAACCTTCCTCAGCCGTGCTTTGCTCATGTCAGAAAGGGTGTCCAAAATCATTTCCCGCAGGTCAACGCGAGCTGCGCAAAGGCTCCAAAGGTAGGTCGAGGTGGCGTTTAGATCTTCACCAATTGGAGAAACGCTTGAAGACCATTTTTTGGAGAAAGCCACGGCCAGCCTCAGTGTTTCCAACCAGCCTTGTGACATGACATTTGGGAAGACTGTTCCAACCAAGAGCTGCCGAAGGCTCACCTTCAGACAGGTGAGTATCCAAACCCATTTGCTTGGCTGAAACAAGGGTGGACTGATCATGCGCATCGTGGAATTTATAGTGCCAGAGAGACATCATCAGCCCATGCTATTTGAAGGGATGCCCCTGCACGAGGGCCATGGATGAGCTCTCAGGATATCAGGCATCAGAGTTGTCCGAAGTCCCACTGTGACAGTCCCCGCAGTTCAAAGAAATTCAGTCTCTTGCTGAAGCACCGTGCTGTGAGTCTTCCAAGTGTGGGGATTTGTCAGCCGCGGCTCGATGTGAAAGAGGGTTGAATCAGTTCCTGCGGGAAGCAGTCACGGGCAATGCGCGCTTGCTGCACAAGAAGTCTTGAGATGCGTTTCTGGTAGATGTGTGCACGGCTCCAAAGGTAGGTCGAGGTGGCGTTTAGATTTACTGTAGATCACAAATTGGAGTGCCCAAAGACCTGTTCTTTGAGAAAGCCTTGGCCAAGAGCTATTTTGCTCTCAGATAGATGAATATCCAAACTCATTTCAGCTGAAGCAAGGGTGGACTGAACATGTGCATCGTGAAATTCATAGCACCAGGGATGCTCCTTCACGGCTGTGGATGACGTGTGAGTCTCTGACGTGACACAGCAAAACCAGCAACGTGCTGGTTCCGAGAAGATCACAAAATCACCAGGTATCGTCACAGCCCAAGGCATGCCCAAAGCAGCGAGACTCAGTGAGACCATGACAGCCGCTACCTGCGAGTGTGCTGGCTATTGGGATTTGTCGCGAGTTGCTACGGATGGAAAGGACAGGCGTTGTACAACCGGTTTGACAGCGCTTAATTCACAGCTTTTATGGTAATTCCAAGCATTTGCATTCCGGATTGTTCCCAAAAGAGAAACTCTGATTGAGATGCGGTCCATACTCTATGTCTCCATGTTTAAGATTGGAACAAATCCCTGAAAGAATCGGTAGGCATGCTGATTCAAGCCCCTGCCAACAATCCATGCATTTTGTGAACTTATTAGACTCAAGGACGCAACACCGAGTTTTTGCAAACTTACGCCTGAAGCATCGCTGTCCAGTCTCTCTTCATGCTGACAGCCTACTATCCCATCGCCTGAGATTTCACACAAGGTGCAGCAATGTGAGCTTGAAGCATCCGTTCTCCGAGTCTGAAGACTTGGATTCTGCGCTCAGCTGAATCTTGCAAGCAGTGCCAGCAGACGACTCAATTAAGTAGATTGCATTGTACCTCCAGTGTAGGTGTTGATCTGAGATGCAGTTGCTTTGGGACAGAACAAGATACAACAAGATTACCACCTGGGTAGATTTGGAGTACGCCCACGTTTAGTTTTTCCATCATTTTCAATGTTTGAAAGCCATCCTCCAAAGCTTCCGTTTGGCACACCATGAATCTTTGAATTTTCACCCGACTTGCAAGGCCAACAACCACGCCGGGCGTATCAGCCGAAACCGCGGAAAACAGGGTGCGGCACGAAGTGAAGCCGTTGGTGCGGTGGAGTCCATTGAAATTCACCAAAAAAAATACTGTACTTGTATGGCATTGCATGGTTATATTCATATCACACACACACACACATGTTCTTCGTGCACCATATCGTGTTTATTTTTTTAGCGTTTCTTCGTGCACCATATCGTATTTTTTTCTGCAATTCTTCTTGCACCAAATCGCCCTAAATGGTGCTACTGTTGCAGGCCATGGGCAATTCACAACACACATGCATGTTTGGTTGGCTATGTTTTATGTATGTATGTATGTATCTATCTATTTATCTATCTATATGATATGTGACTGTTCTTGTGGCCATGTGTCAACCTTCATTCTTTGCGGCAGGTTTTGGCTCCAGAAGTGACACATTCTTGATGACACCGATGAAGCAAGATCAGTTTCTCCGGACGAAGATTGATGAAGAGCCTAGAGCATGGGTGGTTGAACATATCCTGCCGCTAGGGCCGCTAGCAGCTGATATCCTGACGCACAGAGTGCAAATAAAAGGTGCCAATATCCTCCCGACAGAAGATGCCGTGTGTCAGGTGCCTTCCTGAAGAACTTGAGGCACATTTGGGGCATTGACCAAAGCATCACTGCAGCAAGTTTGCACATCAACATGCAAGAGGCCAATTCCAAAACAAAGGCTATGTCGATCCTTTCCAGAGTTTTCCTGGCCTTTGATTCAACAGAAAACATCGTGTTTTGAAATTTAAGGCCTTGAAATCCCCTCAGAGTACCGGGTTTCGGGCTCTTGTGGGGCATTCTGCTACAGCTCTTGATTTCCTCAACATGCTTCAGCACTCGTGTGATTCGATCCTGTTGCACCGCGATGAGTCAGGACTCGTACCGAGTTTCAAAGTCTTGCGTTTTCGAAGCAACAGCTGGGATCCAATAACCTAGAATAATTTTAGGCCGGCTGATTTTCCATGAAGAAAGTAGTTTCCAGACCAAAATGTCATCGTGAGCGAAAGATGTAATTTTGCGCTTTCACTTTTGGCCCCAGCAGCCCGTGCTGATCCCACAAAGAGTTTTTCAGAGCTTTGCTTGGGCCACCCATTTCTGCTGCAAGTAACAAGAATCTCACGGGCCATTTGTTTATGAAACTCAATCAGGTTCACAAGGGCAAATGCCCCTTCAACCCACGTTTCCTGTCGCACTGAATCCTGGTATATCGACAGGAGGCAAATTTAATACGCACATGACAATTCCGAAGAAAAAGATAGCACAACGTCCTGTTTGTGCAGTTGCCCAGCAAAAAAAGCATGGTTTGGAAAAACTATGTATTTTCGTGACTTCAATTTTGCATACTTACGGCTTACCAGGAAGTAAGGTGTAGCACAGCGTGGTCGGCCAGAAACCTTCTCTGCACGATTTGGACGTTGACTTGCCTTGAATGTAAATGCCAAAATCTACTGTGTTGAGCTTGAACTGACGTTTGGTGAAACCAGAGGTTTTGCATTGTTCGCTCCTGCCACTCCGCACATTCACCCTCATTTGGCAGCTGCTTGGGTTAACTTGGATGACTCGGCGCTGTGCTGCGTTTGCTACGATATCTTGACTTTGGGCCCAATGCAAGTGGGGATATTTTTCATAGACCAAAAAAGGCTGCAGTTGTGCTTTGCAGCCGCATTTAGGATGCCACTTGTCACTGCGAACAACACTATCTCATCTCCAGAACGACTGCGGATGTTTAGTAATTAAAGCAAGATCAGATACATTCAAGTACTCCCACAGTAGCTGAGTATCACATCGTTTTGCCCATTGACGAAGTGATCGGATGTTGGATGTGCCAATAGGTTCAATAGGTTCTGATGATGGCCCGGCCTGCCAAGCAGTCCATATCTCCATCGGCGTTGCAGACCTTGACTTGTCTGTGGATGTCGATTGAAATGTTGCGGGAGATGCAATTGATTTCTGCTTGCAGCTGGCCCACAAGATGAGAACAAGGAATCCCTGTTGACGATCCGTTTTGGAATCATGAAATTCATGGAATGTGAAATAAACAAATCGTTTCGGCATGTTTCGGTCGTTTTTGTTTTGCGCAGTTTTGCACTTCACAAGTCATTCCAATTCCTTGCAACAAGAAAGCTTTGCGCGGCTCGGTCACTGTGTAAGACAGATAAGACAGTGTTTCGCAGGGATGATAGCTGCAAGTGGATATGCATGGAGCAAGTGAATGTATCAAACATTGATGATGAATCTGAAATCTTCACGCGTTTTCACAGCGGGGAGTTTAACAACACATTTAAGACAACTCGCAATGATTTGCCCTAACCTTAACCTGCGGGTTCCAAACTTTTGCCATGACCCATTTGCGTCCATTTGCATCCATTGAAAGCGGCGAAGGCAACCGGTTTTGGTAGCCTGATGAACATCCAAAAAAAGACCGCCGCAGATCATTTTGCCATTGCCCATGCGTGATAGTTTTTGACGCAGTGCCTCTGAGCCCCACTCCCCGCAAGGAGGATAAGTCCGAACCGAACCACAGTCGAGAGACCATGCCGATGTCGTCCTACTCGTAGCATGAGAGCGCCGGCTCGAACTTGAATTGGTGTGGTACAGCATTGCATAGGGCTTTGCATTGTGCTTCATTGTATCAGGGCTGTTCCAAGAAGATTTCAGATGATGTTCTCACAAGTGGCTGAAAGTTACTGTAATTTCAACGAGCCACAGAAGCGCATCAAAAACAAACAACAACATGATGTTCGCCCAAAAGTGTGCTGTGGCGCAGGTGTGATTCAATGTGGAACGTTGTTTCGTTAGCCCACAAGAAGCTGCACAAATGCGTGAAAACGGTTCAAATCGAATCACCACAAGCAGGCGCTCCGCTCTGCCTAGGTAAGTCGTAGGTCCTGGAAACACAAAACCGCACTAAGCACAGCAGACTTAGAGGAGGCTGGCTGAAGCTCTCCGTGTTTGACAAATGAAATGTTTGACAATGCCTTCGAAGCACCAAATGAAAAGGGAGGCGCTACCTTTCGACACAAACCTGAGCTACATCAGTTGCCCCGCAGCTCAGTCAGGTGAGACACTGAAATATCTGCTGTTCTTTTCCTGCGCTTGTGCAAGGCCTTGTTGGGCGTGAACCTGCATGTGGGTTCATGGAATACTTGTTGTGGAATAAATTTGGCGGAATAATTTTGGAGCACGCACCGGGGGACCAGTCCCCCTCTATCGTGGAATAATTTCTTGCTGAATAGACCCCGGAGGGTCTCTTTTGGAATAATTTCTTGCTGCCCTGCCATTAGACACGCCAGCACTTTCGACAGTGGATGCGTTCTATTCACACAGGGGTTCCATGCTATTCCCAGGCAAGGTCCGAAGGCTGCTCAAAAATATTCCGGAACAAATTTGAGTTCAAAAATATTCCGTGGAACTGGCGACAGATAGAATAATAAACAGAAAACCAGGGTCAAGGGTAGCCAGAATAAATTCATATAAATTCTAATTATTCCGAGGTATGTTGAATATGCTGATGACAAGCCTCTTTCTCAATCCGGACAAATGTCAACTCCTTCGTCTCCATTCTGATCTCCCTATCCATTTGTCTCCTCGGGTCGACCCCAGCAGCCCATGCTCCTGCTCTCAATGTTCAGGTAGCGCCCCGTTTGGCCCGCAGATCCACCCCATCAATTCTGCAAAATACCTTGGCGCATGCCCCTGCTACCCCTCGACGACCTGAACACCTGGGAACCACCCAGTACTTCTCTATCCGGCTGCCCGGAGAAAATTTTGGCTGCAATAACAGCTTTGCAAAGAACTCAGAAAAGCATTGCCTCCATGTCCACCAGGTGGCATAGCTTCATGAAAACCTAGGGACCTGGACATGGCCTGTGAAAGTTGGTTCTCGTTCCGGCTCAAGAGGGCTGCAATGAGACTAGGGAAGAGGTTCGCCACACGAGGGAAACTTGCATTGTCAAGGCAGGTACGTGCTTAAAAAAACTGCATTGATTTTTGGTTGAAATACGACAGAGGTCCGACCTGTAAGACCTGTTCCGCAAGCAAACAGATTGAGTCCCGAAAGCCATGGTACAAGCATGCAATATAAAATGCGGTCAGGGGTGCCAGCCTGCACCTAAGTGTGCAGTACTTAACTTGAGCCTTGCTTTTGAACACACTCCCTGCACAAGGTACCTTTGGTTGAACATGCGTGGCCCGTCTTGGCGCCCAAAAATAAATTGTGCAACACTGGGATCAAAATTACAGAACATGATGGAACCAAATCACGACATCTAAGGTGAGGGGCGCTCAGCCTCAGGTTCTCCTTTGTCGGTTTGGAATACGTGTGGAATACGCCGCAGAGAATCATGGCACTTGGACCTGAAACCAGCAGCCTCAAAAAATGGCTGTAGGTTCATGGAAGAACCATTTCCAGCCTATTCCCATGCAGGGCATGCTCACACCTAGACCCTAGACTGTCGATGCCAATGACTGACCTGAACCCTCAAACAACCAAGAATTTTTTGCTCGATAGGGATTTCTGCTCGTTCCCCAAATTATAGCCCCTTTCAAGATTAATTGCCCCTTCTTGCACGTTTGTGCCCGTTTGGTTTTCCCCACACGCTCATGATGCACTTCCACGAGCTCATCTCTTTTCAGCCGGGGNTTTCAAGATTAATTGCCCCTTCTTGCACGTTTGTGCCCGTTTGGTTTTCCCCACACGCTCATGATGCACTTCCACGAGCTCATCTCTTTTCAGCCGGGGTCCTCAGGAGTCCTGCTGCTCCAGTTTTCTTAACTGCTTCTGGTATTCGCCCAGCATTTTTTGCATGCAGCGAAGTGTGCAGCTAAGCGCATGAGTNGGGTCCTCAGGAGTCCTGCTGCTCCAGTTTTCTTAACTGCTTCTGGTATTCGCCCAGCATTTTTTGCATGCAGCGAAGTGTGCAGCTAAGCGCATGAGTACCAGAAGATCGTGCTACTATACACACTTTTCCTACAAAATCCTCATCTTGCCAGCAAGCATAATCTTAGCAGCAGTGTAGATTGGATTGGTTTGGGATATGGTGTGGGTTTTTACATACACTCCTCTCTAAAATCATCTAATATCTCAGGCCCATACTCAACGGGTTGACTTGTTGGATTGACTGAGCGGCAGCCTTCTGGATCTTAAGCCTTACAGGGTCCAGCCACATGAATTTACAGCACACAACAAACAGCTATCGTGCATGCATGTGCACCTTGCAATTAAGAAACCCTTCGTGCTAGACCATGTGCAGTTTTGGTCTCACATAAAAAAGGTTCATCCTTTTTCATGGCACAAAGTTGCCAAGTCGCTGTAGCTTTCCTTGGCCAGGAGTGTAGATAAAAAACATGGTTATAGAGTTATAGACGCATCCATGTTAAGTGTGGCTTTTGGACATGCAGTGTGGTACCGGGACACTGTTGTGTGATGCAAAGCTTGTGCAGCATAGCTCGACTCGTTGGGTTGCAACCACAACCCTCGCCAGTGCAACAGCCGGTAGTAGCAGTTGCTGCACTTAACGCAGAACTGCAACAAGAGAAACAACGTTTTTCGGCAGTCCTTAGCTAACACATAAGGTGGATACTGTGTATATGCNGTAGTAGCAGTTGCTGCACTTAACGCAGAACTGCAACAAGAGAAACAACGTTTTTCGGCAGTCCTTAGCTAACACATAAGGTGGATACTGTGTATATGCTCGGTGTGTATTTCAAAATGCCATTTAGCTGAAAGTCTATGTCGGCCATCGCACATTCCAACCACGAACTGACAATTGAGGTGTCAGCACCCTTTCCGCCAGTAGCTGTTGGGAATGAGTTGTTCCTAGGAAGAGATGAGAGGTGATGTCAGAACTTTGGGGAGGGAAAAACTGATACCCAAGTGATTTGGATAAAGTAAAAAGGCAACATCTCAAAACCAGCTAGGGGTCCTTTCCATCTTGAACTCTCTCTTGGAAAAATCATTGATGTTTGTGCTTTTTCTGTTTGCGGCACACCATTCCACAAAAGACTTGTACGCTGCGTGCAAGCGTGCNCATCTTGAACTCTCTCTTGGAAAAATCATTGATGTTTGTGCTTTTTCTGTTTGCGGCACACCATTCCACAAAAGACTTGTACGCTGCGTGCAAGCGTGCATTGAGAGATCTTCCAGGAAACAGTTTCAGCTTCGCCAGCAACACCACCCCACTTGCAACGAAATCTTTTCCAATCCTGAGTCTGAATTGAATTCATACCAAATCAAATATGAATTCATTCCATAGTACTATTCCATAAGATTCCATATATTATATAAGCATATCCATATAAGCTAGGACTCCCTATGTGCCAACTGTGCGCTGAGTCAATCATCACCCGTGCTGGTGAGGCCAGACCTGGCACTGTGAAAAGTGGTGATCCCGCAGGCACATATGGGCTTGGCAGATCATCCAGGGTCTCCGTCTTCCATTCGGCATTTGGCCGCATATCATGCCAGTCCTCAAAGCAGTCATGGCCCATGGCTATAGATAGTGTTTTTCCTTCCAAAAGGAATGTGCCATTCTTTACACTCTACAGTTTTGAAAGCCGAGACTCTTTCCCAGAGCATAGGTGGCACTTCCGTTTACAGTTGTACCCACAATTCAGGCCCATGGCCTACCAAGTGCACATGCATGCATATCAATTTTGACATGCAACAATCTTCCAGATGAACACATGTCCCCATCCCAACCTTACGCAAGTACGGCCAATCGCCCTTGACTCCCAACGTGCAGGCGTAGAAGGTGTGCTCACCTACCTGGGAGCTTCACGAAGGCTGGAATATCGTTGGGGTGGCTGAAGGGCCGAAGGACAAGTAATTGAGAATGAACCAAGTTGCTTCCACCCCTTTTTCGTAGAGCTTCACCAAATTATCTGCCAGAAAACCATTCAGGTACTTGAGGCTTTGGTCTCCCCAATAGAGCTCAGAAGGCAACACTGTATAGAGGAATCTGGTGCACATAGAATGCCTTAGCTAACCATTTGAGCTTGTCAATTTTTGCTCTCGACCCCAGGCCTTTAAAGTTTAAAACATGTTTTGGATGGGTATCAAAATTATATAAATCTGAAAATGCACACCCCCAAAAAATAAAACAGGTGACCCAGAAGAGTTCTTGAAGCCAGGGCCCTTGAACGATATGCACGGTTGTATGCATTGTACCATTAGGGGAAGCCGACATTTGCCACGGCCTTCATCCCCATGCAGGTATAACGGGATTGTTGCTTCCCTTGGAGGCCCACCAAAATTCATAGGGTGGGTGGGGTCGGTCTTCAAGTAGGTGTTCCAAAAGGAAAGTAGGCCCTGTTTCCACGAATCANGTTGCTTCCCTTGGAGGCCCACCAAAATTCATAGGGTGGGTGGGGTCGGTCTTCAAGTAGGTGTTCCAAAAGGAAAGTAGGCCCTGTTTCCACGAATCAACTTCTTCCAGTTTGCTTCCACCCAAGATCATTCTGCTATGGAACCTCAACAGGTAGCTGACCCATGTTGTTGGCAGAATGACTGGGTAGTGGACCCAAACCTTTTTGAGTTTGNCTTCCACCCAAGATCATTCTGCTATGGAACCTCAACAGGTAGCTGACCCATGTTGTTGGCAGAATGACTGGGTAGTGGACCCAAACCTTTTTGAGTTTGGGTTTTTTTTTGCGCACTGGGATCTCGACAGTGTGGATCCGAAGGGGTAGAGTAAGGCCAACCTTATGGATCAGGGAATGGAGATTCCGACAGGAATTCTGCTGGCTACGGCCGGCTGCAGCGATCTTGTACAACAGCTCCAGTTGTCCTAGGCTAGTTTGAAAGGGCCATCCCCGACATATTATATATATCCACCGGCCAATGCAGTAAATGCTACTTTGCAACATTCACACTAGTGCAATCATGCATCGACCTTTTCCAAGTCGAGTTGATAGGGATGCCAGTTTGCAAACCCTTTCAGCGGTTTCCGCCTCAGATAAAATATGATCTATATAAATAATTATAATAATATATGATCTGAATTATATATATGCATGATTACAGAACTGCAATCAAAACATAATGCAGCTGAACCACTCCGGAAAAGTAGTCACTAATCAAAGCTTCTCCAACCTCTCTGTCCAGGTCCTCGTCCTCGTGGTCACCACCTGGCCAGCGAGGCAAAGCAGAACAGCTGTGGCGGTGGGCGCCGGGGTGCCTCCAAAAGTAGAGGATCTTGAGGGTCCCATAGATGAACCTGGCATGCATGTGCCATGATAAATTTTCCGATATGCATGTAATATATATATATATATATTTCAGGGGAAGGTTCATTCCATCAACTGCCACAAACTGATGCCGGCTAACATGTCCTATGGCATGGGCGCTTCACTTGTGCATTTTTTCCCCTGAGATGCTGAGCACGCNGGTTCATTCCATCAACTGCCACAAACTGATGCCGGCTAACATGTCCTATGGCATGGGCGCTTCACTTGTGCATTTTTTCCCCTGAGATGCTGAGCACGCTGCTCACAGATCTATGCACGGACGTCGTGCAGTCGAAAGGCCCCAAAGATTAAGGTCCCATATTGGTCCCATCAAACATTGAAACAGGTGAACGCTGAAGTTTTACTTCTTNTATGCACGGACGTCGTGCAGTCGAAAGGCCCCAAAGATTAAGGTCCCATATTGGTCCCATCAAACATTGAAACAGGTGAACGCTGAAGTTTTACTTCTTCTTGCTCTTCTTCTTTTTGGGTTTCTCACTCTCTTCATCTTCGTCATTCTGCGGTTCCTCTTTGGCTGACCCCTTTGTCTTTGACTTGTCTGACTTGTCACTCTTCTTTGACTTCTGGGTCTTGTCAGCTTTTTTCGGCTTTGCGGTTTTGTTCGGTTTGTCAGTCTTGGCCGGTTTGATGGTCCTACCAGGGAGGATTTTGAGTTCCCCCAAACANGGTCTTGTCAGCTTTTTTCGGCTTTGCGGTTTTGTTCGGTTTGTCAGTCTTGGCCGGTTTGATGGTCCTACCAGGGAGGATTTTGAGTTCCCCCAAACAGGTGTCAAATCAATCAATATAGGCATATATGCTACCAAAATATGGATGCTATGTTTAAAGTCCTCGCTCGGGTGGTCAGGTGAATCAAGGCCGTGTCAATCTTGGTGGCTTCCACATAGAGCTTGATTAAATCCTGCTTGGAGCTCCTTNAGTCCTCGCTCGGGTGGTCAGGTGAATCAAGGCCGTGTCAATCTTGGTGGCTTCCACATAGAGCTTGATTAAATCCTGCTTGGAGCTCCTTGCATGGGCAGTGAAACACCCCTCTATATCCTACCAGATTCTCATTCTGAATCCCTGAAATTTTCATACATCCATATGATATCATATCTTTCAAAATAGGGAGATGTCCTGGAGGGTTGGGTCTCATCAACGGAATTGACCTGAACTTCCAGAAGCTTGGAGTAGACTGCCTCAAGATCCGCCTTCTTCCCCTTGAGCTCATCAGCCATCCTTAGTTTGATATAGATCGGATAGTGCCAACCCTTCATGAATCAATTCATGTTTGATCATGTTTGATTCATTTGGGGCCCCATGAACACATATAAATCCAGAGTCGACATACATCGCCATGCAGGGCTTTGTATTATAGCTGGTACCCTCCACTACAAGACAAGCTGCTGCGTCGCTCGGTCCATTCCCATCTGACGTAGTTTGTCCTGTTGAGCGCATTGGTGCTGACTAAGAAATGCCATTAAGACAGCATGCATTCATGAAATATCATTTGCCTAGCCTCCAATTCCGAAGTCTTATCTAACTTCTTCCCAGCCAAGTCGATGTAGACAGGCAGCAGACCTAGACCCATGCCAGTATGTTTTCAAAGATATCGATATAAAATGTAAAATGATGTCCATTCAACATTGCACTTAAGGTTGGTACTGAAGACATCCTGGTTGTGTTGGAGAACCGGAAAGGCATCTTTCGATTTCCCATTGGCAGAACCACACGTACTGGCATTACTATGATTCACCTCCGTCGGGCCAGATGCTCCTGACCTGGGCAAAGATTCAGTGCGGGTTCCAAGATGCAACACTGGGATGTGTGTAATTAGAAATAATTCATGGGCTTAAACATTTGCAGGTTGCGTTTCATATTATTTACATGCAACTAAACCACTCGAGGGCCACATCTTCAGTGACATCATTGAGAAGGAGTGATCCATCTGCATCCTTCAGGGCTGCAGGTGTGAATGAGATAGAGTCCATGCCTATAGGAATCATGCATGCATGTACATGACTTTTCATGTTTGAAGGGGGAGTCCTGTACTTCCATAGACCCACGGGCTGTTGATGATTGTTCAGTCTCATTCTTAAACTCAAACGTGCGCTCAGTTGGGATCTTCCACTCTTCCTTTCCATGAACAGGGTTCCGGTAGAGAAGACCCCGTGCACGGGCCCACTCTTTCGAGTGCTTGATCATGTCCCTTAGATTCAAGCCAGGGTCAACAGCTTTCCCCAAAATTTCCCCAATAAATTTTACTGTATAATATATATTTCAAATAGGGGCAGTTGGTAAACCAGATCACCCAAATTATCAAATGACTTGATCAGCTGAAAAACTCATCCCACTTTTTGATCTCACGAAGGGAGATCTCATTGTGCCATCCCCCATGCACATTGTTCGCAGATTTCTGGGTGGATTTTTTGGCTATTTCGATTTCCACAGTCTGGAAGTTCCCGTGCTTCAACAGCATTTGGCGGAGTGCATCTCCTGAGCATGCAGGATGTGTTCAACAGGCCAATTGACTATAGAGGGGGGCTTCTTAAAAGTTGGAGGAATTCCATACCTTAAATTAATTGGTGGATGACAACCTGAAAGAACTGGATTCCGCGCATTTGTGGATTGCACCCTTTAAAGACAGGAGGGCATACCCTATTATATATAATATTGGAGGTGATCCCTAGACCCTACTCCAACAATGGAAAACCCCATATACCCTTCAAAGTGGGAAGTTCCACATCCCTAAAATGTTCTGCCCTTAGAAAATATTGACCTAAATATCATACATAGGTTCTTTTGCTGGGGTCACGGTACATAGCCAATGCCTCCTTCGAGCACTGTGGATCTCCTGAGGTCGGCTCGAAATAGCGCTTCATCCTTGGGAGCACAAGGCGAGCAGCATCCATGGATCACCAGACATTCCCATTAAACCCACAAGACATTTTAAGCTGGGGTTCACAGAAACTTTAATGGGAGCATATTGTAAATATAACCAAGAAACTTCCAATAAGTACCATCCCTGTACTTAGCATACTTGTCATTGTCAGTCTTGGATGATTTCTTCGACGATGAAGATCGATGTCCAGAAGCCATGGTTCCAGTAGAACGGGCTGGGGAAGGATCACGGCAAGAAGGAAAAACTTTGCTCTTCCCCCTTGTAATTCTTTCCCCTTGTGTTTCTTCAACTGGGATCGAGGCCCTTTGGTTCAGGCTATCTTCAAGTTCTGTCGGTGGAATTTGGCTATCACCCAAAAACCCTGGAATTGTTGGGAGAGAATCACCATCACTAACGCATTCCGTCCCAGCTGTGACCACAACTGCTGGTGTGTTGGCTGGTGTCTCCTTGCGCATGGGCATGGCTGCTGGGGATGGGCCATCCTTTGCAACCTCATTTGTTTCCAAAGAGTTGGGTGGCTGAAGTAGCTGCAACTCCTTTTCCGGGATCTTCTCAACTGGAAACTGACCTCTGCCTGGTATGAAGTGACCTGCTGAACGGGCTTCGTGCACAACATGTCCTGCAGCAAGTCCGATATATTGATATGCACATGCATGTATGCAGGATGCATGGGTGTACCGGTGGTATAGCATATGAGTGGCATGCACATGTATACCTTATCCAGTCCTGTCGACACTGGCTCCGGCCCCTCCCCAGTTGTCACACCCATCTCCATCTGCAGCTGTCGAAGTTGTTCTTCAGCTGCCTTAAGCAGCAGGGTGTTAAATCCAAGTGGGATAGTCTCACATCCTCTGGATCACAAAGTGCATTTTGGAAAAAACATGATATATGACTAGCTGCCTTGATGTGTTGATCAAGCATTTGAGGATCTAGTCCAGCAAGTTGTGCACTTACCAGGTCCATGCCAGCGTTCAAGGTGGAACACGTCCGAATCCTAATGGTTCCCTGATCAGACATGCTCTCACTTCACGAGCTTAAGCCCAAAACCTTGCAATATATATCTTAATAGATGCGTTTTCTGAAAAATGCACTCTGGCAGAAATTTGAGTTTGCGCCTTTTTGACGGTTTTTGCGCTCGTTTGACATGTTTTTGCGCACGTTTTGCGCACGAGTTGTGCACGATTTTTTTGTTATTTTCTGCAAATTTGATTCAAAATGGGTTCAAACCACATTGAATTTCCTCAAAAGTTCAGACCATATCGAATTTGGTGAAAAGTTCACAGCATACCCACTCCCTTGGACTGAGCTCACCGTGAGCGCCGCGACTGGGCGTCTTCTCCAAAGTCTCTCAAGCATTCCCGATGGGGGTCATCGGCTAAAACCTGAAGCGGGCTTGGCTAAAGCCTAGGGTATCAGAAGGGGTTTGATTGATATGGCAAGCTGGGGCCAAAACAATATCCATCACTGTATCGTTGAAGGCTTTCATAGTCGATTGCCATGAGTCCGGAATTTCCAGAGTACGGTTCCGGTAGAGGTAAGACCACACCTGAATTAGTTCAGCTTCTGGCCACACATCCCCAACTGGCATTGCTTCAAAAAGCTCACGGTCAGTGGCCGTTGTGCTAATTGCTGGTTTCTCCCGCATGCTCTTGCGAGGCAAGTCTTTCACCTCACGCCAAACCTTGAGAAGGTGGTGGCCAAGGCCAGCAGGATACGCCCTGAGCGCCAGGGCAGGAGGGCCGAGTGGACTAATATGATTAATGAAACTTAGGCCCCAACCCACTCTTTTTGAGGCCATCTTTCAAGCCAACAAATCTCTTGACTCCAGATGAGTCTCGGTATGTTCCTAGGCAGCCATTTAGAGTATGACACTGCAGCCTAGCTAGTGTTGTACAGCGGGTTGAGAATCAGACGGGTTGTCTTCAAACCTAGCTTTTCCTTTTGCTCCTTCGTAAGGGGCCCCTGGTCCTCACAGAAATGCTGACAGATAGATCACCCCTGAACATGTGTTTGGTTTGATCCCATTGGTACGTGATGAATCTATAATGCAGCCAGCCCACCATCTCCCGAAGCATCTCATAACTATTTCCCCAGAAAGTAGATGGCTTTGGGCACAACTGTCCAAAGTGCGCAAGCCAGCAATGGCTTTTCCAAACCTAGGATGGCAGGTTCAAAGGTTCCCCAATTAAAACCTTTTTGTTGGGCAGTGTTGGGCCATCAAAACAAACCATAACCCCCAAGAAAATATATTAAATCAAACTGAAGTTCGTACAGGACATGGTTGCATAGCCATTCAAATCGTGGATGGCGGGGGAGTACTTGTTCTGAACCAAGCGGTTGCTCCAATAAGAAGATGGCATGGACCGCCACCATCAAAATCATCAGTAATACCAGCCTAACAGGGAAACATACCGGCCAATTGAATAATTCATGATGGTACAGCAGAGATGGCTTTCCCTAAAAAAAATCATGGGAACATATATGCATGTACTTTTTTCCATCCCCACCGTGATATGGTTCCATTTCCCCTGGAAACAAATGGGAGGGCTGATCTTCCAATGGGATTCCCAGCGGTTCTCAGAGATGTCCCTCTGCTCACCACAGTCCAAGATCCACAGTCTGGCGCTAGCAGGTTCAATGCGTTTGGCGATTCCTGCATCACGCATAGAGTGGAGAGCCTCAAGGCGGAGCAACATAGGGAGTGGGGAATCAGTAGTGGAAACTGGAATGGCCAGTATGTGATATGATACGGTAAGCTCAACATAAACCCCTATATATTATAATATCGATACATATTACATATATGTACACCTCGAGGTTTATGTTGGGTTTACCACACATGGGAAACTTAGGTTTGGGCGCAAATCCTCCCTCTGATAAGAAATCCATTGTTCGACGACCACGGTCCATTTGCACATCATAGCTCACCGTTGCCACCCCAGCCGATTTAAAAACACGGCTTACAGCAGCTTCCCCACTAAACAGCTCCAAGAATTGAGTCTGCATCCCGGTCTCCACATTGGTCGTGAAGGTGAGGAGCAACACCTAAGTGATAATATATAATTATATGCATGTACCCATGCATGCATGTATGTTTATAAGTTGGAAAATTGAGGCCAAGACTATTCCGATAAACACCTGTGCCAGCCATGCAGGGTTCCGATATAAAATATATGGGGGTATCAACAAACCAGTGAAATCGGCCTTCGGAGCTTGAAGCTGTATGAGATTCGGGATGAGAGATTCATTGCGGGGAACCGGCATGGTTGCAAAGCCGAGCTACAAAATACCCCTGCTTGATCGACAAGGAGTCTGCAGCGGTGTTCAAACAGTAGAGTGGTCCAAATTCCAAATTTTGACTTTTGAATCCGTTGCATTGGACATTGGATATCTGCAAACGTAGAGAATTTCAAAGGAAGGCGTAATACAGGCCACCCACGCCAGTGCCAGCTGAAGCCGCCCGACAGGCCCATTTCTCCATGAGGAAGTTTCAGCCTGCATGCTCAGTTTGCAGTACTGTGGGCTTGGTCAATGGGGATGAGGCCAACAGGAAGAGCTAGCAGGATGGGCTCCAATCATAAATCAAATTTACTGGAAGGGGATGAAACCACAACTTTTCGATCAGGCTGCTTTTTTTTTCAATCTCGAAATGGCGCCGGAGCCCATGTCAACCCATAAATGTATTGGCCCAGCCAGCATGTTTGGGCTAGGATCAGAAAGCGCATGCTTTGCATGCTGTACCCATATTGGTGCGATGCCACAAAACACATCGCCATAAATTTACCTGGCCATAGGATCCATAGCACTTCAGTCCGTAGAAGCATATGCCTGGGCTGGGCCAGACCAGTGATGGACTGAATGGCTCCATCACCAAGGTCACCTGTGAGGTTCCATCCATCTTACCATACCCCAATTATAGATAATACATGGAGACATCAATAGTGCGTATATATGGGTATAAAATGAGGTGCCCTTTTTGGCCCCGAAATATGTAATTTTAAGGTAAAAAAAGGGCACCTCAATTTTGAGACATCCCCATATATATAATACCAGGTATATATGCGATCGATCTATAATTGTTATAAAAAGTATGTGGCAGGGAGGGTTGCCAGGTCCCATGGCCAGTTTGATCAAAGTCACTTCCTTTGCCTTTTGCTTTGCCTCTTCTTCGCTGTCTCCGGCAGCAAGGGCCTCCTTCTTTGCTTTGTGGTATGCCGCACTTTTCCTGCTCTGGCGAGCCTTGAACTCATCACTTCGGACCCTCCCTTTGTTCTTGCACTTCTCCTTCTCAACCTCTTGGCTCTTCCCTTTCTTTGTGCTCCTCGCCTTCTTGCTCTTCCCTCTCCTCTTGGCCTCCTTAGCGACATGCTTCGAGGAAGAAGCTGTAGGATCACTTCCATCTTGGTGCTCACCAGCTGGATCAAGCTTCGCTGCCGATTTCTTCTTGCCCCTGCCGCTCTTCTTGATGACATCCTTGGATGAAGCTGCAGTTGGATCACTTTCATCTTGGTCCGGGTCATCACGATCAACTTGCCTCTTCTTTCCTTTTCCTTTGGTCACTGCAAGGGTCTCTGGACACACTTTCTGAGCAACCTCAGGTTCCTCCTCCTTGACCTTTGTTTTTTTCTTCTGATTGCGCCTCTTGCCTGCCACCTTCTTGGGGATCTCCTCGCCATCATCATGCTCCGGTTCCTCTGGGTCAGTGGAAGGTATTCTCTTGGCTGACTTGGCCTTGGGCTTCTTCTCACATTCTTCCGATTCCTCATCAGAATCGGCAACCTTCTTCTTGGCACATGCCTTTGCTTTGGCTTTCTTCTTAGCTGCTGCCGATTTTGCTTTTGCTTTGGACTTCGCTTTGGCCTTCGCCTTGGCAGCTTTTTTGATGCGCTCATCTTCCTTGCGCTCTTCTTCATCCTCCTCCGTTGCCCGTTCACTTTTCCTCACAGACTGAAGTTGGCGTGCTGGACTGATGGGCTCAACACAGTTCTTCTCCTTGGACATGCAAGCAGGCTTCTCTGGTAAGGGTGGTGGTGTGTACCCTTCACCAGAACCCAAAGCCTTCTCAGCCTCCTGCTCATCACCACGATCTTCCTTGCTCGTTTTCGTTTTGGGTTCCTCAAAAACCAGCTGCTTGCAAACTTTGGGCGGGTTCAGGTTCTCCATCACATCCGCCACGATCTTTTCGGTCTCCTGGGTGTCCATTGGTTGAGTCTCATCCATGTCTGTACCTTGGGAGGCCGACTGATGATGAAGATGAAGTGGTGATGAATAATTAGCTACATGATCATGATGATGATGATGACGATGATGATGATGATGATGATGATGATGGTGATGATGATGATGATGATGATGATGATGATGAATATGAATAGCCAATGGGGAGTTCAGATTGATTGATGTTTGAAGAATTGCGACTTGGGAATATATATATATAATATTATATATACATATGAATAATTTATATATATATATATGTATGCCATACCCTGATTATAATCCCTGGGACAAGCCTATAAACTCAACACCCCAGCCGAGGCAAGTGGCAGGGAATCTTCCCAGCCAAGACGGCGTCGACAGAGGCCTGCAGCCTTTTTTCCCTGGCCTCCTCAAGCTCTGCCTTCTGTGCTTGAAGCGCTAAGATCATTTGCATCTTTTGCTGGACAACTTTGAGGTTTTCCTTACCAACCAAGCTGGGATGGGCTTGGGTAAAATTCAATTGATCTTGTGGGACAAGTAGAGGAAACCATATTTGCCAAAAAAAATATCTGGTTTGAATGAACTAGGATCGATTTCCATGAACTTTTTGACAAGGCCTGGATGACAGGGAATGGTTTGCAGTTTCTCAATGCTCCTGGATTCTCCCTTGCAACGCTTGCAGATCCAAATGCCAAACACATTATCAACTTCATGCTTGTAGTACTGCTTCGGGGGCGTCATTGCAACTCCAACTTCACCTGAGTAGGGCGTGTCAAAATTGGATACCCAAAAAGAATTGGTTTCCAATCTTTAAGATGATTTTTGGGGTCCTAAGGTTGAGAAAATTCAAAGAAAAGATCTGACCAATCAATAAGATCAATAAGGTCACTTTTCGGTGGTGCTGGCGATGGTGTCTGCACCAAGGATCCTTACATGCCATGGTGACCAAAAAAGTAACCACTAGATATTCATGCACAAAAAAAAATAGTATATATATGTACACCTATAGTATAAGTCAAGACTCTTGGGGTATGCACTGACCCACTGCAACTTGACCCTGAAACTGATCCCGCCGTAGGGCTGCGCACCTCATCCTGCCGCTGGGCAACACGAGGACGAAGCTGCTGGGGAACTGGCACTGGTGGAAGCGGCGAAGTGGGTAGTGGAAAGAGATGGGGTGCCACAGGGTGGTCACAACCACCATCATCAGCACCATTCATGCAACCTTCACCTTCACCTTCAACGCATTCTTCAGAGGATGATGCTGCCGTGCTAACACTAGTCTCATCTCCACTTGATGATTCAGACTCGGATTCCTTTTTGCAAGTACGCTTAACCGGTGAATCTCCAAGGGGAATCCCAGCCAAGTTCATGAGCTTGCGAAGGACAATGGATCTGGGCCGATGTGGACGGCCAGCAGCCCTGTTGAAGCAGGAGAGCAGCCTCTTGAGCATCCATGCTTGGGTCTGCATCGAAGCCCCTCAGGAATGGATTGTATTAAATTTAAAAACTATAAACAAGCATGGGCCCAGGATAATTAATTGGGGTGCTATTGAAACAGTACCATATTCAATAGCAGACAGGATGCTGTCTGCCGGTAACTTCATGATCTTGTACAAGGCTTCAATGTGGAAGTACAGGGTGTCCACCCCCACTCGCGTGCCGATATGCTGGATGACTACCTCCAACAACTGCTCATTGTGTTCAATGGTTCCCCTGCTGATGCGTTTGGAGCCACCAGTGTCTACCTGATATGTTTGCAGGGTTTTGCCAAACAAATGTATTCCCCTAATGTTTTAGTGATTCAGGGTCTAAGCCAAAGTGCCAGTTGGTACACAACAGCCCTTCGTCGAACTTCACTCATCGATTCCCATGCTTCAGCAACTGCTGTCGACATGGGGCCAACACAGCAAGATTTGATCACCACCAAGTTTGAGCCAGGATGTGCTTTGGTACTTGTAGTTGTTTTGGGTGAATCTTCATCAAATAAAACCAATCTGATACATGGTGAACTTTCACCCATGATAAAACTCATGAATGATATAAATGGGATACACTATAGAGACCTGAACATTCTGTGAGCAACCTGTCCCATTCCAGCTGGCCTCTGCCAACTCCAGGACGAAGAAAAAACCGAAGAGGTGCACCTGCGTGCAAACGCAGGCCACTTGCCTGAAGTGATTCCCCTTGGGGTGGAGACAGGTGGTTATAAACATCTGTGGGCATATGATATAGATCTTTTAAAAGACATGGTGGATATAGTGGATATTGGTGGGTCATCTTTTCTAAATTGAAACCATCTCCATTCCCCATCCAAGGTGATGCTGATGACGCGCCTGGCCACTGTTGTGGAGTGGATCTTGATCAGCCGCTGCTCAGGGCTGCAACATGGGTTTGCTACCCCAGGTATAAATATCATCCAACATATTATTTCAAAGACCCTGTAAATAACAAGTGGGATATCCAAATTGCTATCATAGAACCTGGTATTGGATATGAATAAGGTTTGAGAAGCATGAAACTCTTGCAATCCCCTACTAGGGCCAAAATGGCCACGCTGGCCAGCAGAAACATGTTTCTGCCCGTTTTGGATCGATTTAGCACAATTTACCATAGAACGCTCGAATGCACAGAAAGTGCTACAACAGGCAATTGAGCAATAATTTTTGCTACGAATGAAGGTTCAGGTATATCAAGAATTATCAAGATGTAAAGTTGCCAATCAAAACCCATCATTTCCAGAGGTGGCCCCCATCGCAGTCCCATTTTGCGCAGCAGCTTCAGGCTAGATGAAGTGATTTCCAAACGGAATGGGCTTCAGGTAGCCGGCGCTCCCAGGGGCTATCCGGTTTGCCATCCCAAAATGAGGGTCAGGATGGTTGAATAATTCTGAGCTGTAGCAATACCCAAACATTTGGGGGCCATGGTGGTTATGAAATCATTGGGGTACAGAAGCCCGAAATGTTGATTTGAGTCCAATGACTGAACAATGTGTGGTTTGCTGGATCCAGGAACTTCAATTTTGACCCATCCATCCTCATCTCCATCTCCATCCCTGAGGCATTGCGAGAAGTTCAAGCGACACAGTGCTGCAAACGGCCACCACTCGATTCAGCCTCAGATGTTGTGGGATGGGCTTTTCCAACCTTCGCCTTGAGATGTAATTTGCATGGAAGTTCACCTCCAAACAGTAGAGGAGTCATGGAGGAGTTGCTGCATTGCAGGAGCTTAGAACTAGGAGAGCACGTTATGTTATATAGTTCATGTTATATAGTTCCTTTTTATATTTTTAAATTTGAACCATTTCTGAGGATACATCCATGTTGACATGGAATGTATGCACTTCCTGTGATACTTTTCGGATTTCTCCAGGCCGTGGCTTGCGCAATGCTGAATGATGACAATGCGGAAGATTGGTTAGATGAACGGCAGGACCTGTGGGGGTGACAGCAGTATGTTGTAGTACTCCTGGTCATGGTTTATAATACACAGTAGGTCCAAGTAGTAGTTATGCTAAAGAATGCAGAAAATCTGTTTGTTAGTGTAGGACAATAATCATACGGACAGCAAGCATAGTAACAATGACAACAACAGGGAATAGATTCGGACTTGTCATTCACACTTCACGGTTCTGAAGTGAGTTCGACAACGTCAGACGAGCCCTGACTGCTGGTGAGATGGATCAATGGGGATCTCCGTTGGAGGATCGGTTTCTATAAGTCAGTCCTGATGAAAGGACTGCAAAGAATTGGGCATCGGTCTTTTCAGACATCTTCTGGTTCGCAGCCCAGCTTTAGAATTTCACGCTGCGTGGATGGCAGGATTTTGTCAGAACTAGAGACCCCGGAATCACGTATGCTTCATCTGAAGAAAATGATCATAGCCCAGGCCCAATCATTCTACCCTGTGGTTTATCATGTATATGATATATTTATATTACTATTATCATCATTATCATTATTACTATTGTTATGATTGTTATTATATATATCATTATATATCATATATCCCATCAACAAGATGGCCGTAACTTGATGGTAAATCCCTCATTTTTTGTGATCTTCACCACTGGTCCGCACAGTTTCTGTATCAGGTCAGCATCTTTGCCGAGGAGCCTCAGATCTGCAAGTTGGGATGAATCGCTGCTGGGGCCCCTCAAAATCCATGAATTTTGAATGATTTCTCTGTGATACCTGGGGAAATCACGCTGCTGTACATAGTTATCATTCTGCAGCCCCAAACAAGGGCACCGTGATCCCGAAAGTACAAAGACAACTCTGGTATCAACCACAAATCTATTGTGAACCCGTCAATCAGCCATGTGGTATCAGACTTTGTTGACCTTAGCCTTGTGGATGAAGGTGATTTCTAAGTCGGGTTTAGAAGCTGATTGTTGCAGTTTCCTGACATGCAAAGATCCATGCATTGATAGTCGTGTTGTGCGGAAATAGCATGAGCAGTGGACTCCAAAACGGCAAAGTGATGCAGGATGCAGCGTGAAGCCGGCCGGTTTTTTGCGCCCTTAGCAGTTTGGGTTGTGTAGGTGATTGTGCCATGAAAACGGGAGACACTAAACGCCAACTTGTGATGGACTGGGATTTGGGTCTGTCTGAAAACCTTGTACGTATATATATATATATACACACCAAAATCCAATAGCTAATCGTGATCTCCCCCATTCAACATGCCAATTTTGATCCGTTTTGATCCATTTTGATCCATTTTGATCCATTCTGGGGTAACCCATCTTCACACGGGCCCATTTTTGAGTCACTGTTGAATTTGGTCGTTCCAAGTCTTGTCACAAGTCATGTGACAGGGATACCTCAATTCGACACCTCTGTTTGAACCTCAGGATCTGCTAAGAGCAAGTTCTGTGTTCCTATCTTTTTGCCACCTGTTTCCGTAAGTTGTTCCAAAGTTTTTCCATAGCATTCATGTTCCTTTTTGTATTTCCAATTTGTCATATCTTTCCCCTGTTTGTTTTCATCTTCTTCATCATTTCACTCTTTTTACATAAGTTCTTCCCATTTTTGCACATGTTTTCCATTTTTTTTCCATTGGCAGTGTTTCATCTTGTCCATCTCTTTATTCATTCATGGCATTTTCATGCTATTTTCATGGTATTTTCATCACCATCCTGGCACTTTTGGACCTGCCATCCGGTCGGCCCGCACCACGCCCACGGACGCCCACGGCTTGCGAGGCTTGTCGCTGGTGATCTCGCTTCTGCAGAAGCTTCCGAGCCTGGCCGAGGTGGTGAACCAGGTGGGGGTTCCATGGGGGTGCCCCGATAGCTGGATGGTTCATAATGGAAAATCCTATTGATAAATGGATGATTTGGAGGTAAGTACTCCCATGACTTAGGAAAGCTCCATACAATATGGATCTGACTACTGTAGATATAAGTCGGTCCATCATGGATCAGTGCACATGCTGACTGAGGGTGAGCTTTAGCAGCCTGCATCTGTGCTGTTGAGGTAATCCGGGAGGAGAAAGAGAAAGAGGTGCTGTTGGGGCCAAGTTTCTTTTTTTTGAATGGGCTCCGCCACGGCATTGATCCAACTCATCCCGCATCAGGGCTGAAGACGAAGTCATTCTATGTTCCCATCTCATTCCAAGATGTGCCATGACCCCCCTCCAAAAAAGCGAATAATCATGGCAAATATTTATGTTTGAGATTCTCAAGCTCATGGTGGGATGACCATACCCACATTAAAACTAATCCCATCCCCCTGATATTGAACATATTGTAAATGGTCCGAAATCAGAGAGTACACCCCCTACATCCACCATAGTTTCTGAGAATCAGTTGCAGCATGGTGGCAGCGCCTTATGAGGAGAATGGTGGAGACAGCATGGTGGCAGTGCATTTGAATGCCGTGGAAGAAGAGGAGGACTGCGAGGTATCTTTTCAGGCAGGAGAAGCGCTCGTTTCTTGAAATGGTGAATTTAACAATCAAAAGGGGATGAAAATTTGATGTTTTAAAACCTCATTGTCCCTCTTGAATTTTCAGACAAACCCAATGAATCTCCAGCTGGTGCAAACGACTACACAAAAAAGTAAGTATGAAATGGGAGATCAATTATGATCAATTAGTCATTCTCGAGCCACAAGCTCCTCAAGAGCCAAGTACGAGCGAGACTTGCCACATTTACAGGTCGATGTGTAATTTCCCCTTGGGATTTGGTACGACATATCGGACATATCGTGATATGGGCTTGTCTGAAAATAGGGTACCCCCACGAATTGATGCTTGATCATCATTTCCCCCATTAAAACTGCCACAAAAATGGGTTTAAATCATATTACTTAAGATCTGTTTCCATCAAAACCTGCCATAAAAATTGCGGGTTTGATCCTCCATTTTCAGCCAAAAGCATTGTGAACCCTGTGGCGTTTAGCTTTCACTGGCTCCGACATCCTGAGTACTGTGCGGCCAACTTGCTGCTGGCGAGTCTAGCGGAGTCACAGGCAAGGGGCGACCTGTTGTTTTTTTGTACCATAGTGCCAGATATGCTTGATTATTTTTATGGGTTTTCAATGGGAACATGGAATATTTGGATAGAGGTATTCAAATTTCATCAAATTTCCTTGTTTTGCATGTTCACTGGTGTCTGGTCATCGTTGTTCGCTGGTTTCAATAGAGAAGCGGAGTTTCGTGAACATGGATAGATTAAATGGGCCCCAAGTGAAAGGCAAAAACGGAGGAAAACCATAGTTTCATTTCGGAGTTTCGGATCACTACAGTATTGCACCGCATGGTCCGTTGTAAACACTTAGTTCTGCTTCTCAGAGACGAAGAAATCCGCTGAAGGATGAAAGAAAAGTCCAAGAAGAAAGTGTCCAACTCAGGGCTGAAGAGGTCAACCTTAATTCGTGGCTGCCAGCGGCCACCTTTTTTTTGGTTTGTTTAGTTTTGGTAATTTTAAATATTATTTTCGAGGGACGTGTCCTTGGGACAAACGAAATATATATTTCTTAGTTTTTTTTGGTTTGTGTTGTGTCACCAGGGACATGGACTTGAGTTGGTCCTTGCCAAGGATTTGATCAATTGTTGGTAGCATACACGGGCGCATGTCTGGATACTCAGCGGGAGATTTCTTGGGGCCCTGGCCTATTCCCAGCCGATCCTGATTAGACCATTCCCAGATGGAGGTTATCAGCAGCCTAGGCTTAGCCAGGGGAACTGGCTCTGACCGAGATAGTGAGTCAGAGCCCGCCCCAGAAATAGGAACTTATTAGTAGGACAAAGTCTAGGTAAGGGGGAAAAACACCGACATACAGACTCATTTACATATATTGTTTGCAACTGTTTGCATATCCATAAACCATAAACTATTACAAATCGAAAATGGTAGAGGTATCCATGAAACTTGAATGCATCCACATGTGTAAACGTATGCATGATCAGTATCTCCAAATATGGTCATGGCCAATAGGCCCTGCCAGAATTGGATGATGGGAAAATTACCATTCTTGCTCAACCCCAATCACTTTGGGGGTTAAAAGAAGCATGGATTTCAACCGTTGATTAAAAAAGAAACGGAAACAAAACGCAACAACATCGAAAAGAAAGAATTCGACTTGGTTCAGAAGGATGAAGGTATGATAATAATATCTATGTATATACATAATATATCATAATATAATATTTCCCAAATATATCCCAATTTTCCAAATATCTCGCAATTTTCCCATATAAACTCATTGATGGTACTTTTCCACCCCCCCCCCAAAAAAAAAGGTACCGAGCTGGCCAGTGCGGCGGTGCACGGCACCAGCAGCAGCGCCCCGGAGGAGCTGGAGAAGTTGCAACGCCGCTCGACATTAAAAATGGGGGATTGATGGGTAAGAAATGGGCAGAACAGGTAGAAATCCCCCTTTTTACAAATGGGTGGTATACCCCAAACTGGAGGTTCATTGAGGTTTGTTATTGGGTTTACCACATAACATCACATAACGATGTTTCTTGCCACTTAAAGGTTTTGAAGGAGTCACAAAATCGGTTCGAAGGGGTTGTGTATCAGTGTACTGTATCTTTTTTGCGGGTATGCAAATTTAGCCCCATACCTTCATGGTCAGGAAGCTATGAGGGCAGAAGTTATTTGGCCAGTGAATGACTGCGTAGTTTCGCATCGTATTTACCTTCTAGTTATTTACCATAGCTATGGTATAGATGGCCCATACATACCCATAGGATCCCATAGCAATAGATGATACAAATGATGATTTACTTGTTTAGAATGTTGCTTTTCCAGTTCGCTACGTTAAATTTACCCGAGGATATCAGTCGCAACCCGAAAGACTGATCAGCTGCTAGTGGTTCACCTGGGGCACCAGGGCAATGGACAAACCTTCCAAGCCAGTGGAAAACAGGTCGGATTGAACATCTCCAAGGGCGCAACCGACAGCTGGAGGCTGCAACGTCATGGGGTTTTAACATGAAAAAACTTCAGCATTCGCCTGAAAGACCCAGCAAGCCTTAAAAAACAGGCTTATTCCTCAGTGTATATATATATATATACACAATATTATACAATACACATGATATGTATTCATGTCAATATATTCAATATATAGTATTCGATTTATCTTATGTATGGTTTTCCTTTATTTCATTGTTATCTATGTTTTTTGTTTTATACCGTTCAGTCTAGAACAGTTCATGCCAGCCTTATGCGATTGGAAGATGAGTCATGTGTTGTGGAAACGGATCTCAGCCTCGCTGCCAGTCGCAAGTGCGCTTGAAATGGGCTGCCATGATCAGTGTGCCTGCCATGTCTACCTGGCAGTTGTCTGACAGGCCAAAGTGGTGTCCACTTGCAGGGTTTGTTGCCCTGATCTCCTTGCCCCTCCATATATCCAAGAGGTTGTGATTCGTTTGTGATGTTGCACTTGGACCATTGGCGGTATGCCCATGTTCGGCCAGAAATGGCGAAATTTGTGTACGTGGATGATGATGTCATTGCTGTAGCCTCAGAATGCCTCAGCAATGGATCATCTCAGGCTTTGAGCTTCTGACAGTATTTTTATCGTTCAGCTCTCGACATGTGAATTTCAGCAGGTTATCCAAGGACTTTGAGCCGCTTCAACAGTTCAACCCAATAATAAACCTATACCATTTGGGGATGATTTTTGCATGTTCTTGCAACCCAATTAGTTTGGGATGGTTTATAAACTCAGTTGCACGTCAGCACAAGAAATGCAACTGGATGTGCTGGGCTTGGGACTCGTGGAAACACTCGCCTTGTCTTGACCTGAGGATAAAAGCCTGGAATCGGTGATTCGAAACTCGACAGCTTTCCATCGGCTGCCGGGTGGGTTCAATCCTTTGAGGTACCCGGTAGCCTTTGGTGTCATCAGTCATATTGGGGGGTTGTTGGGAAATCCCCGAACTAGCCATAGAGGTTTATAGCTGGGAATATGATAGCACTCAATGGGGGATTCTACAAGGCGTCATGTTTGACTACCGGAGGGTAGTTTGGCATTTCCAGAGTTACTTCAAACGAGGAATGATCAGGCAGCATTTTCCCGCATTTTGAGGACAGTTAGGTTGAGCTTTGAGATGCAAAGCTGTAGAGTCTGTTCGATTTCCAAGAAGTCCACGGATTTCAATAGTTCCCTGTGATTCCATGTGTGGCTACATGCCGACATTTGCATCAGAATTTGCGACTGAGGAAATGGCTGGGATGCATTCAAATGGAATCGAGGTTCCTTGGTGAAGCTGAACACATCCATGGGTCACGATGGGCTGCACCGATCCCATCAGCTTCACCTGCGCTGCGAAGGTTACAGTCTTCTGCACTATGCAGCTGAATGCGTCCAAGACCCACAGGCCCGGAACAAGACATGAAGAAAAAGAAAGCAGAGCTAGTAGATGATGAAGAAGCAGAGGCTAAAACATAGACATATCCTTCAAGAGAGTACAAGAATCAGGGAGGCATGAAGCATCGATTAGCGGGACATGTGCATTGGCCTTTTGAAATATTTTCTTTTGTGACTGATTTGATCGTTTTGTTATATATTGAACAGGCAGAATTGTGTCTTCGCGTTTGAACACATGCAGCCAATCTGTTGATGGTCCAGCTGAGATGTAAGACACATCAAGACAAGATGCAGCTGTTGCTATTCTTGGACTTTTTGCACCTGACTTGATTGAAGAGTTTCAAGTCCTTTCAACGCTGCCATCACTCAGATACGTACAGTACATGTATGATCAATCAACATTTCAGAGCCAGAATGTCACTTCTGGGTACATAGTGGAATAGTCAGTTCTTGTGTCGCCAAAACTTTGTGCACCCAACCCCTCTCCCATGCCACTTTCTTTTGCAAAGTCACAAGCACTTTGTAGAGGTTGTGGAGCTGGTTGCAAACTTGGTGTGGGACCTGAGTTTCCATCACAGCAATGGGTCGAAATGTGATCACCCCAAAAATGGTCCTGGATGCTTGTAATGATGTGTCATAAGATTAAATATGATACAATGACCAATCAAAATGGGTGGTTTAACGCCAATCCCATCACAAAATGGCCAAGTTTTCTGGGTCCTTAAAGGTAGATCTCCCAGCGGCTTGACCCACACATGGCCTGACCTATCAGCCTCTGGATATGATGTGACTCTTGCGGTTTTTCAGGCCCACGGGGGCTCCATTTTGTAGGTAGGTTGAGATATGATTACGTTGGAATACTGCAGGTATATGATGTTATATTCATAATTACTGTACATCAAGAAATTAGATGCCTTTTTGATATTTCTTGATCATAAAAGAGATGCAAAGCAGGATAGGATGATGTGCTCGGCCATGTTGTTCAAGGCAACCAATGTGGATCAAAAAGATGGAAATGGGAAGCGCTGGACACTCAGATATAGACACGCTCATCCTGTGCAAGTTGGAAGTCTTACGGCAGTGTCCATGCCCGACTTCTATGAAAGTCAAGCTGCAGGCGGTTGCAAATCGTTCCCCGCAGAAGCGGTCCAGAAGCGGTCCAGTGTTTGAACTTTCCCAAAATTGGATGATGGGAGAGTGAAACCGGAACCCCTATGAAACCCCCATATTTTGTTGGTACCAGTAAAAACCATGGTTTTTTGTAGATTTTCCTTAAACAAATCCAATGATTAATGTTCCATCATGTTCCATCTAGTTTCCTGAGTGCTCCCCTGGAATGTTGAGGCCCCATCGACTATGTCAGCGGCCTAAGTGCACCCTGGGCCGGTGAGAAAGACGCAGCCTCCTTTCATTTTACACACTGATTTCGGAAGACTCGAGGCCCGAAAGACGCAAAACGAAGAAGTCATTGCAGCACTGGAAAGGATGTCCCGAACTCAGCGATGAGTCACGGACTAATCTCTCTATACTGCTTCCCCAGGTCAAAGCGAAAAGTGTGGTTGAAACATGTTGAAACCCTATAGTTGGAGGGAAAAAAATATAGTTTCTGGATGTTTCTGGTTGAGATTTGTTACCTTCAACTGATCCATGCATGCTATCATCATCTTCCTCCTCATCCTCCTCCTCCTCGTCATCATGCACGGTCAGCATACAACTAGGCTTGCTTTGCTGTTGATTGTGTGTTGTGACGCAATTACGCTCATCAGTCGTGTTGATACCATGACATAGCACGTTGATCTTTGGATAGCGACCCGCCTTCAGATATCATCAGAGTACTTGTAGATACTCAATCCATCAACGTCCAAAACCAGGCTTAAGCTTCAGCATCTCCATGAACATGTCTATCAACATACTTTGTTTGCATCTGTTTGCCATCTATTTATCAATTCTGACGGAAGTCCTAACGTCCCGAGGAGGAAGGCTGCGCGACTGCTGGCACAGGAAGCTGACAAGTCTGACAATGTGGAACCGGACATGGACGAAGCTCAGGTGATGAAGGACTGGTCCGGCCCAGTTGAAGTCATATCACACCTGCGTGCACGCAGTGTTTCATATCGATTTTGATAGTCCTTTATTTAACTGGCTAAGATGAACATTCTTGGGTGTCATGTGCCATGGTGACTCGTTAATGTGTCCATGTTGATGCCTCAGCATGCGCAATGTTTTCTTCATTTGTTGACATATAGAATTGAATCATTCCCTGAAAGCCGGTGTGCCATGGAGATGTTGATATTTTGATGTGACTTTTGCCCAATTGATGTGACTCTCTTCCAACTCGCTGTGCCATGGGGTTGATGCGACTTCTGCCCAACTGATGTGACTTAAACCCTTCGCTTATAAGATCTATGAGATGGCGCTGCAATTTAGTTGAAACCTGAAAGATGGAAAACGGATGAAAACGGATTGTATACATCAGGATACATATACTATAGTCCAGCCTTAGTTCTTTCAGTTTTTGGATGAGAATTGGCGATTGAGTTCCAGCGGTTTTCCGTGAGGAACATCAACTTCTGAAAGAGCCAAAGCCAGACGCGGAGCGGATGGAGAGTCATGAAGTAGCGCTGTTTCCTGTAGTCATGTATGGGGATGATGTGATGCCTAATAGCCCCCCCCCCACACATTTTGCTACGGGACCATTAGAGTGGGGGATAAATATATCCATTTTCAATTACAAGCTATTTTGCTGTGAAGAACAAACAGGGTACTGTGTTTTGACCCGTCCTAACGCAACAAGTTGCTTTTGATGGCTTGCAAAGCCAGAACATCGCTTGATTTCTCTACGCAAGGTATTGGCAGAGCGCCGGGGATCAAATGATAGTGGATGCAAATCGAGTGAAACTGAACTGACTTGCAAAATGTCCAAAAGCTTCATTGATCTCCCAACTTCATTGATGGCATTAGTCACATCTCTTTTTTTTCTTCGCTTTACATACAGAGGTTTTTGAAATTGTTGTTGCTAACACACCCATTGGCTTCAAAGATCCATAATTTGTTTTCTTTAATGGTTCCTTGTGGCTAGCTCTTGTTGCTTCTATCGTCTTCTCTCCCTTGCTAGTGTGCTCTCATGGGTGGTCAAACCCTGGTGCCCTGTCGTTCCGTCAGGGAGATTAGCAAGTCATCGCTTTTGACCAACCCCAAATTGGCACAAAATTGCCAAAACAAACATCCTAACGGATGTAAAATCCTCATGAAAAGCAATGGCCCACGCAGTTCACAACATGTTAAATCATGTTGAACTTCGATGTAAAAAAGATAGTGGTTATAGTGGTTGCTCATGGTTGATCCATCCATCATTTGTATGGTCTGGGTTGTATGAAGATTGGGTACAGTACCCAACAACCCAGTGGTTAATCGTCCCCCGATGCTTTTTTATGGGTATCACTATTTTTCAGACACAGCCGTATCACAATGTTGGTCTTATATCCCATGATATTCCCATGAAATCCCTCCAGTTATTGCTGATTTTCCCAGCTATAAACCTCCATTTGGTTCAGAGATTTTCCATGATTCCCAAAAGTTTGATGGCCCCAGGAGAAGGCGCCGCGCTCTCCAAGATCTCCCCAGGGCTCTCCCAGATCGCCTAGGGGCAAAGGCGAAGCCCAGGAGGCGAAGCCAAGGGGGACGTCAAGGTTTGTTGTGTACTTAGTAATGTACTTGTAATAAGATGTACTTATAAACTTATACTTATACAGCTATGTATATATATATATATATAATATGTGTGTGTATGTACATATATATATATATATATATGTGTGTGTCAAGATGTGCTTGTATGTGTGTCTTTAGATAAATAATATACAAAGCTATGATATTCAAATTCTCAATTCAATTCTCAATGTTCATATGTTCATATTCTCAATTCAACATATGAGCAAGACAGTTGAGTTGTTTTCTCCGTGTCGCCTGATCCCCTTGTGTCAAAGATTGGCTTACGCGGTTGTCATTCCTTGGACATGAAACTCATTGGCGCTGTGTCAATCTTCTGTTTCAATCGAACCTAAGATGAGAGCAACATGATGTATGCATGTGTATACTGTGTATATATATATATATATATTATATTATATATTATATATGATATTTCATATATGGAGGCATCTGTCAGTTTTTAGAGCCTCAGCGTCTACGTGAAGTGATTGAATCAGTCCCTCAGAGTATCTCAGAGTCTTCTGCTGAGGTTTCTGCAGAGTTGAGAGCACCGAAAACCAGTGATGCCAAGGTACGAGAGGACAGGGGAGCGGTACGAATGGATTTTTTCTCAACAAACAAAATGTTGCTCTGGTTGATGCTGGTCAAAAATGGTAAAAAAATAGTACTAGATTAGGCATAATTCATGATTCTATTTGACTACACCATTCGGCTGTTTCAATTTGTTTCTCTGGACAAGAACTGACGATCAATGCGCATTTTTTGCCTTTTTTTTACATATTTGTATATATATTATTGATATATTATTCGAATACATACTATATACAGACTACAGATATTACATAGATACTTATAGATATATGATATATGAAATATATATATATATAGAATATATGGATCACTTGGCAACTTATGTTCAACTTCTTGCACTCATTTTCGCAATGGCCCCCATCGTCGCTTTTAGGACATGCCGGCGAGTGGTCGAGCAGAAGGATCTGCCAAGCTAAAGGTACAAATCAGAGAGGAGCAGAAGTTGGGTTTTTCAGTGGTAGCCCCCCAAAAAGATAGAAAAGGTATGAAGAGGTTACTTTTATCATCGTTTATCACTATATGATATTATAGATCGGCATTTCACACAATGTTGCCTTGGTTTTCGAGAACGCAATATCCTCATGATACGCACATTTAGTGCACCCCTTGTGACAAAAAATGTCAGTGCTCCTGGCCCTAAGCAAATCAATAGGAGAGAGGACGTGATGAAACACATTTTCCGTATATAGTAGCGTCAGCAGGGGAATGAAAGGATTGGTTTTGTATGGTTTTGTCGGGAAAATCTCCGGTTGAAACCATGGTCACTTTACCCTCAAATTGGCTGAGGTTTCCTTTCGCATCATCCACTTCTTGGAGGGCCTTTGGAAAATGTTTGGAGAATAGAATCTCTTCAGATACGTCTTTGTATTTGTGCCATGTAGTGCAAAGCTATGGACAGTCAGGTGGCTAAGTCATTTCTCGCGTTTGAATTCTAAATCTGCTTCATCGGAAAAACAAGATTCACAATAGTGTCAACCCAGGATGAATAACCCCGGGTCATCCCGGGTCGATGAATTGGGATGGTTACCCTCAGAAAGTGAGACTTTGCTACCAAAATGGCACGCCCAAGTACAGGAAAAAAAAACCAGGGGAGATCAGCAGCTTCACGGAATCAATCCGAATCACGTAGGACAGATCAGCAGCTTCGCCTGATGTATCTCCACGGGACACCGCTGGGTCTTTCACCAACAGGAATCAGTTGTTCCAGGTGTTTTTGCAGAAATGAAGGGTCCAGGTACAGCTGGAATGGTTTTTAGCACTCTACAGCAAGTGTGGAGGAGAGACCGATTCTTCCACTTGGCGTGAAATTTGAAGTTGAAGAAATATGTCTGCAGAGGTGTCTTTGCAAGGGCATTTGAAAGTGAGATGCTAAAATTCAAAGCGCCCGCTTTGGTTGACGAATTGTTTTATTAACATTTACTAACTTTCATGTGCTGGGCAGTGAAGGGCACCTGTTTTGCATCAACACCTTGAAATAAAATAAATAACCAACCCACGGGAGAGCACCAGCTTCACCGATTCAATCCAAATCACGTAGGACAGATCAGCAGCTTCGCCTGTATCTCCACAGGACGCCGCGGGGTCTTTCACCAATAGGTTTAGGGACGAGCTGGGAGTCGTTGGACTTGTCCGTTGAAGTTGTTCAGTGAGAGTCGTCTGCAACTCGGAGTTTCTCACTTAAAGCGTTCCTTTGACATCCTTTGACCAGGCCGCAGCCCGTCAGCCGGATGGTGCAGCGCGGCGACGGTCAGTGAATGACAGCGCAACACGAAGACAGTCAGTGAACCACGAGGCAGGAACAGACCTTTTGGGCCGCGAGTGTCGTCAGCTGATGTCAGCTATTGGCTATTTGTGTTTCTTGAAATTGTTTTTGGAAAGAATCTGACAGAGGGTAATTATAGGCCATTAAACAGTTGATAGTTTGGGTTCCTAATCAGAACACGAGCCCATGGCCCATGTGCACAACCTTGAGCTCACGTAAAGACTCGATCAGGCAGTGGTAGCTGCTGCAAAGGAGAAGCTGAAGAATGCTACGGACATGAAACCAGCGCCAGAGTCTCAGGAGTATGTAGAATAATGTCAAGAGCGGATTCGCGGATTAATCACATTCAATATACCCCTCGTGGGCTGTTTAATGATTTTGATCGGTTTAACAGTTTAACTGTTTAACAACATTTTAGTAGCAGATTATCACTGTTTGCATACAGTGCCTCAAATTCAGCAACCAAGGTGTATTGGTCCAGGGTTGACGCTAAAGACTTTTCCAAATCGAGCGTTTGTTACAACGCTCCAAACATTTGCCAACTGCTTTGCTTTGTAGGGGCAAGTACGAACTTGGCAGTGGATGGTAGTGAGTGGTCATGTCAGTCCTATCATTTGAACCCCATCAATAAGCTACCAAGATTTGTGCTTATCTTGGCTTCTCTATGCAATATATTGAACATGTTGAGGTTGTGCAGTTTTTGCTTTACTGTAGAACAATTTCATACAATTTCAAAGGAATCAGATGCCAAGCTTGGAGTTGATACCGAGGCTCTCCAAAGCAGTGGCAAGCGTACTGAACAAAGGCGCACATGATTCATTCCTGGACTATGATAAACTTTCAGATTCAGTTGAAGGCACAATGGGGTTTCCCCAAACCATAGGTTCCAATACTAAAATGTCTAATTTTGGATGATTTGGGGGTAACCCTGTTTTAGGAAACCTCCATATTGAGTTGGGGTAAGAACCATGGTGTCCTGTAAATAATTTTTCAAATCAATCCATTGACAAAACCAAACGAACAAGCTACACTAATAACAAAGTTAGCCACCATCAAGAACGAAGATAAAAGCAAACAACTGATACGGATGCCCCCAACGTATAGGCACCCAATAGACACATATTTGAATGATTAGTGTGTTTTTTCGTTTAAATATGCATGTCATTTATATCAACAGATTCAATACTAAACTAGGGTCGACCTTGGGGGTTATAGAAGCGGGAAGGGATTCTAAATCAAGAGTCAGCTTGGGGATGGGTCAATATGTCTGGCACCATCAAGCCATAAGGGACGAACAAACATCCATGAGCACCAGCTATTTCGGTGCGAAAGTGAGGGGAAACAGGGTCTTGAGATGTCTTGAGCCATGCCACATTCTTGGCTCTTTGGCAGGAAATTCGTTTTTGCTTTCTGGGGGCCACTTCAACTTCCCGTATAGGTTTCAGTAATGCCTCAAGCGGAGCTGTCAGTTGAGATAAGATTGGGTACCGCAGTGCAGTCTCCCTCCATCGGAACCAACCGCATCGGCCACTTTTGATCCTGCAGGTTGGGATGGGGTTTCCTGGCCGTCGAACTTCAGTGCTGTGCACGTGGCAGCGAAGATTGGTGATGCTACCCGTCAGCAGATGAGACTTGTCATGGCTTGTTGACTTTGAGAATGGGGAATACCCCCAACTCAAAGCATGTTAATAGGGAACGTATGGAAAATTATGATTGATTGTTTTGAAAACAGGCCTGGAGAACTTCAGCACGATTTGACGCCTACAAAGCAGCGCTCCAGGTGACTGCCATTGACATTCTTGCGGAGGTTGGAGCAGATCTGGCGTTCTCCCCGGCATGATTTGCGATCTGTGAAACTTGGCCTAATCCTTTGTGGGGATTTTGATGGATTGAGTGTACCAAGATGTCCCAACATCCATTGATGTGGGTCGCTTGTCATTCATTGTGTTTTCTTGCGATGTCTTTGGAGATTTGATGAGATTTGACATCTTTGCAGCTTTCTCAGCTTTTCTCAGCTTTCAAAAGGACAAGTCAAATGCTGAAACCAACCATGTCTTGCCCAGCACCTCCAACTTTGGGATTCCATGGGGGGCCATTTTTCCTTCACAGCAAGAAATTTGCAGCTGCCGCTGCCAGGTTGCAGGACCAATGGAAGTTGACACCCATTGACTACGCCCCCATCTCAGTCACCTGCAGCTCCCTTGATATGTAGCTGCCCTGTGGTTATGACTAACATAGCCATGGTATAGATGGCCCATTTATAGATGATAAAAATGGTGATTTACCTATTAAAGATGGTGATTTTCCATGGCTATGTTAAATAACCAGAGGGTATATTGAATGGAGCAGTGTCCAAAATCCTTGTTGAGTGAGGATTTGTTGGGATTTAGATGGACTTAGATTCGATTCAGTGTATTTGGTGGGGATTTAACCATCAAACATACAGGGATAATCAGGGATATAATTTTAGCTGAACATAGGGTACCCCTCGAAGAAACCTTTAAAATCCAATGAACATAGTGAACCTGACATGATCATCCTTTCTTATCATTTCTCCCCATGTCTTTAACGAAAAACATCGCCTCTGAAACTTCCCCATGTCTGCGGCGGGGCACTGCCCCACGCGGAAGGCGGCGCAAAGTGGCAACCATGAGGCTGTGGCAGCCTTGCAACGGCACCTTGCGAAGGCAGTCATCGCAGGGATCTAAGGGTACCCCTCTACAATGAACTATCAATGGGTGATAATAATAATCATTTGATTCTTTGCTTTTGCTTTCATGCCATTGGGCAAAGCGAGATTTGCAATGATTTGTTGAGTCGTTTTAAGGGTTTTTGTGGGTCAAATCAATGTAATTATTTCGATTGGATTCTTGGATGACCATATTATTTGGTGAGATTGTTTAGCATATTTGGCTTGCATGGGGGAAACGTACTCGTGGTCATTGCTTCTACTGTACATACCTCTTTTGGATGCTTGATGGTCTGGGATGAAGAAGGGGTGCGGTGGCGCAGGGAGTTGCGCAATTCACTTTATCGTGAATGACTAGGTCCTGCGTTTGAAAGCACATGAATCAGGGTAGCTCGGGGGCAGTTTGGGGGTCGTTCGGGGGGTCGTTCGGTTTTATCTCCAGCACTTGTTTTCATTTGTGTTTTTCCGCTTTCTTTTTCTTCTGCTTCTCTTTGTTTCTTTTACTGTCTCCTTCTTTTATCTCCTTCTCTTGCTTTCTCACTGTCACTTCTTCTCTTTTCATCTTTTTCCTTCTGTTCATTCTGTTATCTCAGTTGTCTCTTTCTATATTTGTTTCTTCTCAAATCAATTCATTCTGCCAGGTCTAGTATTGCGGAATGTTTTTTTTTTGCAATACAATGTACTCGTAGTGTTGGGTAGCGCAGAATAGTACTCTGCAGTGCGACGGGCAGGCTTTGAAGTGTTCGTTATACGACTGGTACTTTGTATCCTTCAAATGAAGGCAATTCCCTTGTATTTTGATGGATTGTTGTGATGTGGTGTGACTGTCGTTGCGACTTTTCCGCAAGCATCCACAAGCGATTTATCCACATTCACTGGACTGTACTGTACTAACTGCATGGATGTAATGGAAATGATGTTCGTGTATTTTTGTGGGACTTCACCAACAGATATTGAGAGTTGTTTCAAGTGATTATAGGTGAATGATGGCCACCTTTGGGAGGAAAAAGTGGTAACCCTTAGCTCTTTATCTACCGGATTCTACTACTACCCCTTTTTTCCCTCCTTGAATCATTTTGTGTCAGGGTCTGTTGGGAGCAACCTTGGTTCTTTGGAATAAACATGGGAATGACGTGTGGTTGCTCCCATATCTGAGTTGGAAAGGCTGCTTTGCGCACTGGCAAGCGTTGAAACGCCTGTTCCAATCCATTGCATCAGAACTTGGGGGTTGCAGTTCCATGGTTAGGGTAATATCCCAACTTACGGAGGTTATCACCATGGTTACAACATGTTACAACCATTATTACAAGTGGATATATAGGGGTTATATTATCATGCTATATCCCAACTGTTGTATCAGAATCTATTTTCGGCGGAAGTCCAAGTGTCTCAAAACGCGCAGGCAGCAGAAGAACAAGCTGCAAGGAAGGCTCAGGAGCCGTGCAAAGGAATTGAGTTTCCTCCATATTTTTGTCAATCTTTTCCTCAAAGATACAATATGTAGAATCCAACTATATACTTACATATATATATAATATACATAAATATGATATTATATGATATTTATCTTAATATTTGAAGTATGCAACAACCATTGCCCCTTCTCATACATTCAAACAAGCACCTTTGTTTTTCTTTTAGGGCTTGTAGAAAGTTCGAACTATCTCAATGTATAAACATTGATGTGCAAAATAGTTATTTGCATTGTCTTGAGAAGGATCGCAGTTGCGAAATCAGAGTCAGGTCTCTCGAATTCCGATTTGTTTGAAGGTGGGTTGCTGAAGAAAATCATACCATTGCAACATTGCACACACAAATCTGCATGCACCCTCCCTTTTGCCCTTGAGAGATTCTCACAAGACCCTGTTTCACAACATCTCTGTAGAAGACAGTTGAACAACGTGTAAACAAATGCTTCTCTTTTAGCAACACTATTGTAGGATGCGCACGGATGTTCCGATAGATTTCCCGTATGGCCGTATGGCACTCTTGTAGGTCATCTTGTGTAGCTCTGTTGTACAATTTTGGGAAAGAAGCGCACTATAGCTTGAAGATGTTAATTTCAAGCAATGGCCCACTCAGTTTAGATCATGTGAAATCATATGAAATCATGTTAATTAAATCCCAGTTGAACGAGATTTATTGATCCATCCACCCCATTGTATGGTCTGGGTCCGTCTGAAAATATGGTGCAGTACCCCAAAGCCAGTTGTTAATCATCGCCCATTACAGTATACTCCATGGTTATCGCGGATGTCCCCATTTTCAGATACACAAATATCGTATCGTTGGTATATGGTTGGTTTTATATCCCATTATATTCCCATTGAATCCCCATTGTAACTCCGTTTACAGATGTATAATGATGTATAGATGATTTTCCCATATATATATATATATATATATGAACGTCCATTTACATACCCATAGGCCAAGAGCCGTGAAATAAATTCGATAGTTAAATCCCAATTTTCTCCATTACTTGGTCGTTAAATCCCATTAGAATCCCCCGGAAATCCCAAGAAAATCTGTCACCGTTGGAGTCTGCAACGGTGGAGGGAAGCTCTCAGGAGACGGAGCCATCTCCAAGATCTCCCCAGGGGGAACAGGTGAGGGAGCCGGGTTCCAGAGGCGAAGCCAAGGAGGGGAAGCCACGGGAAGCCACGGGGGGACATGATAGGTCTTCCGGAAGGTTGTTGTACGTATGTGTATATATATATATAATGTATATTTACATACATATTTGATCTACATATTCGTACATATACATCTAAACATATATGTGAAAAAGTAATGCGTATGTACATATTTATATTGTGCATATCTACATGCATGTACATCACATTCTCAACTCAACATTTCAATCAGTATTCAGATCTGTTGAGTCCTTTACCCCCACAAGGATGGTTTTTCCCGATGGACGCAGATGTCATGTTGGCTTACGTCAGATGTCATTCTTTGGACATGAAATTTGTTGGCGCTGTGTTGACTGTTTGTTACCACATGGATGCATATGGAACATAAGATGGTAGCAAGATGATGTATACCGTGGATATGTTACATGGACATATATCCACGAATCCTACATTGAATTTATGTGTATGTATATATATATATATATACATATATGGTCTTGACCACTGGACAACTCATTCTCAACTTTCAAGCTCAAGTCATTGAAGTAACTCTGTTGCCCCAGTGGAGGAGATGGCGAGTGGTCGTGGTGCAGGATCTGCGAAGGTCAGAGAGGAGCAGAACTTGGGTTTGCACTTGTAGTAGGCTCCAAAAAGATAGATAAGGTTGCATGTTTCGCTATTATAGGAATTTTGCCAAAGTCTATCTTTTTTTTGGGCTGCATTTACAGTTGAGAGGATTTTTAGTTGAGATGAGTTTTATGGAAGATGCAGGGAAGCAAAAGGCTTGGGCCACCCATACAGACATTTCCTAAATGGGGGTACCCCCAAATGATCCATTTTAATACGATTTTCCATAAACCATTCAGCTATTGGGGTATCCCCATTTATGAAACCCCCCATGGCCTACATGGGTATGGGTCAAAGTGATTGACTGGCCTTGCGTGGGTCCAAACTTGTACCCCATGTTCCGTCGCTATACCCAGATGAGGTTTTCCTAAACTTGGGGGACCTCAAAATCGCCCAAGTCATTTGTCACCTGGACATATTTTTAATAGGGAAGTAACCTTTATGAAACCACTACATGGGAATAGTGTCAATCCCAAATAGACAACGCTGGTCGATGAATTTGGAGGGTTACCCCCAGAAAGTTTGCCACAGTTTCCCACCCAAGTACTGAAAACAGCCCTTATGAAACGACCAGATGGACAAGATTTGACAAAGAATCAGCTGCCTTGTGACGTAGGACAGACTTCAGGCTTCATCTTCACCTGATGTATCTCCACAGGTGGGTCTTAACATCGCACTTTGGGCACAACATTGGAAAATGATGAGGATCCACAACATGGGAAAATGATGAGGATCCACATTTTCCTTGGGGTTACCTTTCAACTCATAGATGCAGCTTTTTCATGGTGTTTCCTTTCAAGAGGTTTTGCCTGCCGTGAGCAGACATGGGATGCTAAAAGCCCGCATAACTGGGAACCTCATCTGCCAGCTGCATCGAACCACTCATTTTCCAAAACTGCTCTGAAATTTTAATGTTTGATGATTTTGATGTGTCTTGTGCATTTTTGGCAAAACTGGACTTTCGCTACAATCGCTGCAGTCTGGTGCGGAGTTTTCTAACACGAGACCTGCAAAAACACAGCATTCCGTTCAGTTCCTTCCTTGCACCCCACCACTACAGGCATACAGTATACACCCCAAAAAAAAACAGTTGTGCAGAACCTGAACCAGAAAACCTGCAAACAGAAGATTTTCCACTTGCTGTGACTCTGATCCAACGAACCCACCAGCTGCAGGCCGCCCGGCGGCGGTCGGTCAATGACAGCGCAACACGAAGACAGGCAGCGGACCAGGAGGCGAAGCAGAGATGGACCGCAAGGGATTCAGATGTTTCCATGTTTCTGGAAATTGTTTCAGGGAAGAGAACATCACAAAGGGAAAGACCATTCTACTATACAGTTGATAGTTTGGGTTCCTAATCATGAAACGAACCCAGGGCCCATGTGCGTTCCCTTGAGCTTACGATCAGGCAGTGGTAGCTGCTGCAAAGGAGAAACTGAAGAATGCTACGGACATGAAACCTGCGTGAGAGTCTCAGGAGTTTGTAGAAAAGAACATATTCCCGGATGAAAAGCCGCGCTGGCTGTTGAATTGGTAAACATCCATTTTAGAAACAAATGATCACTTCTTTCGGGGTAGTTCCCCTGAATGAATCGACCAAGGGTGTATTACTCCAGGCCCCTGAGAATTTTCTCAAAGGGAGTGTGGCTTACAACATTCCAAGAATCTGCCAACTGCTCTGTTTGTAGAGGGTTTATAGTTTATGATGGTTTTTGCATTTAGACATATTAAAACCCATACTCACTTGGGGGGTTCCTGAAATGGAGGTACCCCCAAATCATCCATTTTTGATAGGATTTTCCATGAAATAAACCATCCAGCTATTGGGGTTGTGTAGTCATTTCTTGGACCCCCCTGGCAACTTCTACGCTTTGACTGGGGCAGATGCTGAGGCTCTCCAAAGCAGTGGCAACCGTGCTGAACAAAGGTGCTACTATGGGGGGGGTTCCTAGGCCGTGGGGCTAGCCCAATAGCTGGATGGCAAAAATGATGGAACACCATTGAAATGGATGATTTGGGGGTGACCCCGGTAGCCCCCATGTATGGAAACCTCCAAATGATCCAATCTTGGATTATGATCAAACTCGCCGATTCGGTTGAAAGGAAGAGTTGCAGAAGTACTCCTCCGTTGAGTTGGGATAAACTATAGGGTGTCTTGTAAATCAGTTTTGAAACCAATCCATTGATAAAGCCACAGTGAATTCTCCGCACCAACAAAGCTTAGCCACCATTGAGAAAGGGGATGCGACAAGCAACTTATTGGGATCCCCCAATGTATGGGACCGCAATAGACATAAACCATCTGAGAGACCACCAAAAAGCTCCGCCTCAGGGACATGGCGCGGAATAGGAGTCAAAACCCGATGCAAACCTTACAGCTAAGGTTTGTTGACTGCGTTTGAGCCACCACTGTCAGAATTGATGCATCAAGGAGTTCCTGTTTTTTTTCTTGAACTTTCTTTCACTTGTCTTCCTTTTCCTACTTGCTTTTCCGCCTTCCTTCCCGCCTTCCTTTCTTGCTATTGGCATCATTTTTTCCGTTTCCTCTTTTCTCCCCTTGCTCCTGTCTTGCTACTACCACAACTATTGCTGTATCATGTCAACTACCACTGCCACTGCTGGTCCTTCTCATGCTTTTGCTGCTCATATTTTTCTTACCATCACTAACACAGCAACGACTACTGCTGATGACACTAGTGCCACTGCTATTGCTACTGCTGTTTCTGCTTCTGCTTCTAGTACTCTTGTTTCTAGTTTTAACTCTTATGAGTTGCAACACTAATCTTGGTACTTTCTAGTATCTCTACTATTGCTCCTGCAATGGTCGCTGTTGCCACTAGTGCTGAACCGAAACAATGATGATGATCTATCGTTGTGTACTTGTGAAGGTCTCATCCAACCGGCTCTGAAACGAAGGCGACCCTTCAAAACGAAGGAAGTATGGATATTCCATTTTGGGGATATGAGATTTGGGGATGGTTCAAAACCTATTATTATCCATGTTAATGGGATGAACATCCATTTGCCAGCTATTTTGATGTTCACTAGGTACCAGGGTTTTGACTCATAGCCATATGACGAACAATTGGTGTGGATGCCCCCAATGCAATATCTCCACGTTGCTAGGGGGCTGATGTTTTCTTGAAATCGACACAATTCCATACGGGACTGCAATCTGCCTGCATCTGGTTGGATTTTGGCTCTTACCTCTCTTACCGAAGGCGGTGCCAAAAAGCCACCTTTTGAACCATGTCTTAAACATATTCTGCGTAATTTGCACTGTTTCAAGCAAATTAAAGCCCTTAACAAACTTGGATACCCGAAAAGAGACGCAAATTAACCCAACCGTACTCAATAAACCCCACATAAACCCTAAACCAAGCCTCAATTAACTAACCACACCACGCTCAAGGTGTCGACCAACCCTAAAGAACCCCTAAATAAACCATCTCAAACCCTAAAGTAACTAGACTCTAGTGAAACTTTGGGCGAACGTCCGCCCTAGAGGGAGGTACAAATACAATCATATTGTATAAATTAACATATAATATATATATATATATATAAACACCGGCTCGTATTTGCTCATATGTACTGTACACAGGTAGAAAACCATGGAAAAACGAAAGTTCGGTTGGATAAGATATGTACCCCAGAATTTGGTTCACAAGGAGCTGATCCCGCCTGAAAAAAGGGAAAAGTCTCAGCCTTTTGCGGCAACCTCACAACAGATGCACATTTATGCCAACGGATTCAGTACTAGCCAGGGTCAACCAAGGGGTTGTATCATTGAATTGGTTTAAGGGTGAATTGAAACCGGAACCCCCGATCGATTTGATGGTCGAAACCATGGCTTCCGCTTCAGATTTTCCCAACAAGATCCAATCCATTGATGATAGAAGCCGAAAGGATTCCATCAGCAAAAATCATCTCGAGGTTTCCTAAGTCATGGGGGTGCCCCCGGTTCTCATCATCGTTTTTTTGGGATTTTCCATGAAATAAACTATCCAGCTATTGAGGATCCCCTAGCCATTAGGAAAGCCCCCAGCAGGTTGGGATGGCATTTCCTGGCCCTCCAACTTCAGCGCAATGCACGTGGCGGCCAAGCTTGGTGATGCGACTTGGCGCATCCCAACGTTGGCATGGTTTGAACGATGGGGGTTACCCCCAATTGATAGCATGGAAAAGATATGGAAACTATAGGAAAAATAATGGACAATAGGGCACATCCCGGATTGGTGGCATGCTAATGGGAAACCTATGGCTAATTATAGAAAATGACGATTGATTGGAGGATTTAGAGGTGCATAGTTTTCAGACAAAGCCATTTCCTGGAACAGTGTTCCCAGCCTTGAAAAGTGTCCTTGCCTGGAAAGAGTCCCTCTGCTCCCTGTTTTGACATTGGATGATGATAGATCCAGGTCCCCAAAAATGCCAAAGATACCCCATCCCGAAAGCATCGCTCTAGGTGACTGCCATCGACATTCTTGCGGAGGTTGGAGCAGATCTGGCGTTCTCCCTGGCATGATTTGCGATCTGTGAAACTTGGCCTCATCCTCTGTGGGGATTTAGTGTACCAAGATGCCCCAACCTCCATTGATGTGGGTCGCTTGTCATTCATTGTGTTTTCTTGAATGTCTTTGGGATTACATGGAACCAGTGGCTGTTAGCGGGCAAGTGGCCAGGTTGCAGGACCAGTGGAACTTGACGCCCATTGACTACGCCCACATCTCAGAGAGTCACCTGCCGCTCCCTAGATACGTAGTATATTGAATTGAGCAGTGTCCAAAGCACCTTTTGATTGATGATTTTGTCATCATTTTAATGGGGGTTTAGCCCGGTTTAGCCATCAAACAAATCGATACATGTCAAGAGAATTCAAGATAGATATTGAATTCAACACCCCCAGGACCAAATTGATCATATTTTATTTTAGCACTGTTTCGCGGGGTATTTGACCAGGTTTGCCCCCAGGCTTCACAATCCAGTGATTCAATAATTAAATCGGGGTTTCTGCGAACGTAGATAAAAAATGGCATAAATAGGCTACGCCAAAGTCCTTTGAACATGACATGATCATCATGAGCAGTGTTCAAAACCCCTGTTGATGATTTTATTCGGTTCTGCGATCAAACAACTATTGGGGAGTATCACAAACCATACTCCGAGAAATCCGTTCTTAACCAGCCAGCTATTGTGTCTTTAAAGGCTGTAAATCACCAGTAACGTCTTCTTTGGACACCAATCGTGCAGGCAGCCCAAAGCGGCAACCAAGCGGCAGTCGAAGCCTTACAGCGTCACCTGGCGAAGGCGGGAAAGATCCCAGCGTTTAGTGCTTTTGAATACGGCAGATCCTTTATCAATCGGAATATAGTGGGGATTTAATTGATGAAATATACTGAATATACATAGCCAAATGGGATGATATAACCAAGCGATTAAGAATATGGGAATGGCATTTGGCTTTTCTCAGATGTTTGACTGCGAGGGTTGGGAGTTTCAAGACTGGCAAGATTAAAGCGTCTGTTCCAGTCCATTGCAGCAGAAATTGGGTGTACAGTTCCACTTGTAAGTGGATATATAATGATATATAATGAATTATAATGAATTATGATGATATATAACATTATATAACCATAGTTGCAGGGGTTGTCTCCCAAAACATAGAGGTGATCACCATGGTTATACAACCATTAACAACCCCACCTCCACCCCCAAGAATCCTTTTTGTCAGTTGGAAGTCGCTCCTGGCGCAGGCAGCAGAACAAGCAGAACAAGCCCAGCCTGACATGGACGGTACAGACCTCAGGGATGGATGGGATGTTGGATCAAAGCCCCGCCTCGCTCTGGATTTACCCATTCCAGTCATCCAATAGGTATATTGAAATATATTGAATGTTATTGATCCATCCGTATAGTTGGAGCTGTCTGTAACTTGGTGTAGGGCCCCCCAAGATGGCAATTTGATGGGGAAAATGACAATCCATTGGAATTGGGGGAAGCCCAATGATACCCAGGTACCCCATTTTGCGACAGACAACCGTTTCTTGGGAACATTTGATGGAATCGGAAGTATTTCCATTATCGTCCATCATCCTCAACTCCAAATGGTGCTCAGCCGAAAAAGTTTCCTACTGGGTGCGAAAGTTCATCCAATTGATATATTGTTCTATATTGTTCTATACAAGGCCATATTTGGGGGACATTCCCTTCTCTCGGTCTTTCACATGCCATACTTCATACATTTATTAGGTATTACTAGGTCATATTAAGAAACACCAACTCTAAGTGCCTGGAAACTACCCCTCAATTCAGCAGCCACTGAGATATGCCACCTGTCATGGAGGACTGGAAAGTTTGTGGATGGATTGGCCAAGTTATAATACAGCGGTTGGGTTTGTACAAAATAGGATGCCTATGGATACCTCAAAATATAATTCTTTGATTTCTGATGTTCTTTTTCCACCTATGCCATTTTGGTGTACGAAACATTTGAAGACAAACTCATGCAGACTACGCTGAGCAGATAGCTGCCCCCTGCTTGGTTCTGTTTCATCCCACCTTCGCTCAAGCTTGCATTCTTTCACATGGTGCTGCAACTGATATCAACAATTGCATTGATGATTGTTTACTGTAATTGTATGATTGTATGGATACCAACAATTGTTGTATACTCATATCAACAAGAGAGTCAGTTTCAGAAATCCTTGCAGTCTTGGCAACACGTTTAAACGATGAATTTCAAGGTGTCCCCTGAAATGTCTTTTATTTTCCGCAAATATACCAGATGAATAATTTTGTTTGAAGGTAGGAGACGGAGACCGGCCCTGTTGAGCCAAGCGTTTCTGTGCAACAACCCTAGGCTACTAGCGATTTGCAAATCAATCGGACTCCTCCACGGCAGTAGGGGGTAGCCCGCACAAGTCGGTTGCAGAACAAACACGCCGCGATCAGTGGTTCATCCCACCATTTTCAGGTACAATCCACGTGCCAAACCATTTGAGGGGTTGGTTGCAGAATTGTAAGTCTCACAATTTGTTGCTGACATGACCAACTGGTCAGGAGCTACCAGTTGGTCAAGGCCCTGCGTGTCACTCACATGGTGTTGCAGCAACGCGACTCTTGACGTCTTGGGTGTGTGTGAAGGCAAACAGTTTGAACCCAAATAATAATTGGGCAGTTTTCAAAACCCCTGTTGATGATTATAGCGGATTAAACTGCCCAACATATTTACTTAGTATTATCACAATCCATCATGGATCATCATAGCTTCACCATGAGCCAAAGCTTTGTCAGTTCATGGGCCAGGCATGAGCAGCATAGTGAGAAGTGGCGTTCCTGGTGGTGTTCCTGGTGGCTTTGCAGGTGGTGGTGTCCCTGGTGGCATTCCTGGTGGCATTCCCGGCGGGGGTGGTGGTGTCCCCGGTGGCGTGCCCGGTGGCGTTGCTGGTGGTGTTGGAGGCATCGCTGGTGGAGCGGCTGGTTATGGCGGAAGACACGGCGGTATTGCAGGAGTTCCTGGCATTGCTGGTGGTGTGCCTGCAGATGTTCCTGGTGTTGTGCATGGCTCAACGGAGGAAGTGCAGGACTCGGGCGACCGGGGTTTGAACATGCTCGAACAATCTCGAACTTTTTTCACATATTCCGTTTTTATCCGTTTTTTTCTTTATCATTGACTCTCTCCTACAGATTTCGCTTCATTGGTGATTTTGCCATTGTTCATTTTACGAGTCCATTTTCTAAGCATACATGGTGTAGCTTGCAAATTGACTTTGATCGTATCTTGCAACATGTCTAAACCACAACCAGATCTACGCTTGATTGCTGTTCTTTTTTAGAAATACTGCTAAGGTCCAACTCTCAGTGGGATCTTCAGAAATGTGCGTCACAGGGTTCCGCTGAATCCAGGACACAGGAGGCCGTCCTGCCCTCAGTGACATGGGCGGCTGAAGTTCTGCCATGAGGGCGCTCCATGTGAGAGGGCGCTATTCAAAAACAGGGCTTTTTGATCCCCATTTCATCCCATTTCAGGATGGTTAAGCCATGTTATATCTGGTTTGATGGTCTGGTTCACAAGCGAGAGTGAACCCTGCAGAACCCTGCTATGAATATTACGAGAAGAATGTGAGGTTTGCCCGGACTCTCAATAAGCGTTTGGACCATGATGGTGATGATGATGATGATGATGATGATGGTGATGATGATGATGATGATGATGATCATCATCATCATCATCATCATCATCATGATCATCATCATTCATCATGATCATGATGATCATGGTCAACCGAAACCCGAAACACTAAACTTCAATAAACATCATGTAAACCTAATAGCGTTATTGCATGTTATTGCATTGTTCCACCTCAAGAACATGTCTGATAGTACCACGATTGTATTTGGCAGTGGCCGGTTGTGGTCCATTGAGGTCATGATGAAGGTGGAAAGTTCAAAGCCACGGCCGGAGACTCATTTTTTTGGGTTGTTGATGGTGCAAAATTTCTGGATTGGATGGGATAGGATTGGATAGTGGTAAAGTTTCACCGGCAGTGTGATTGTGATGGATTGTGTCCTCGTTGTCTCACGTTTGTCCTTGTGTCCAATTGTTCACGTATTGTGCACGTCCGCTGTNACCGAAACTATTGTATTCTTAACACCGTCCCTCGAATTGGCGGCATTGTGCACGCCACTTCGTTTAGGGTTGTCCATTCACATTGTCCATTAGCATCTTGAAAACCGAAATCAGCATTATTTTTCTCTCATTGTTCAGTGCATTGTATCACAAGGTCTGTACAGAGAAATTGCCTTCCCTCACTGTCGTCTTCACCNTTGAAAACCGAAATCAGCATTATTTTTCTCTCATTGTTCAGTGCATTGTATCACAAGGTCTGTACAGAGAAATTGCCTTCCCTCACTGTCGTCTTCACCATTGTGGATCTCGTAGTGCACGTAGATTGTTGACCAATCTTCTGTTCCTGATCCACTATTGTTCTTGACGATCTATTGTTCCCATTGTGGACCTTGTCCACTCACTCTTCTTTC
>BGPT01002324.1:42893-88090 GCA_003297045.1 Symbiodinium sp. clade C Y103 | reverse complement strand
GCGGTCCCCAGCAAGCGGGTTCCACTGCCTAACGTTGCCTTCTGAACCGCTAAGAAACCAGCTCAAAAATGCAGCTCCCAAGCCTTCCAAAACAAGTTCGAAAATGCGAAACAGCAGCTCAAAAATGCAACTCCCAAGCCTTCCCAAAACAAGTTCCAAAATTCTTCTTTGGAGGGCGCATCCGAAACGGCAAAGCACCTCCCAGGGCAGCCTATGCGGCCCACGTGCCAGCCCCGAACGTTGCTCTCTGATCCTAGAAAACCAGTTGTTGAAGCTTGTCTGCTGCAGCTTTTTCTCGGACGCGCTCCCCCTTGCCGTCGGCTGGGGTCGGCGGATATATATATATATATATATATATATACACAGTAAATTTCAGCGGTGATGTCCCCATTTTCTCCATTCTGCGCCAGATCCATGGTCAGTGACAGGTGATCATTTGGTGATCATCATCAGCCGGTTATTTTGAAGCCGGTCGCAGCGTGTCATTTTTCAGCCATTTCCAGCCGATTTGGGATGATCCTAATTGACCAATATGGATTTGGGATGGATTGAAACCACAAAGCAGTTTTATACAGTGGGATCATGATTCCCCAACAGATACACGACATGGGATAGACAATCAACAGATATCAATTCAGTGTGTCTGAAATGGGGTATACCCATGGCAATTCTCATTGGGGCAAACATGTGTACAGCATTGGATTTAGGGGTACCATATTTTTGGACAAACACACATACTCCTTGGTTCCTGAAAAAGAAGTGTAGGCAATGCCCTAACAGGGAAAAACCACGTTGGTTTATCTCAAGATTCTGACCCCAAGTCACATCTGATTGTGTGGCTTGAGAAAACCAAGGGCCCAATGAATCCCCATGATGTAGTACGATCAAGTTGCACTGAAACGACCAAAGATGCAAGACATCCAAGTCATTTCGATCTCACTTGGCGACGCCCCGCCCCAAGGTCGTGGTTGTTCGGAAAGGGAATCAAATCATCTCATCCCAATTGCGAAAAAGATCTGCTTCCGGATTTATTCAAATCATCCAGACAAATGGAATATATATATATTAATGTGTATGCATATATATACATATATATATATATATATATATTTGTAACATATATATATATATTTATAACACACACATATATATATATATACATATATATCGCAAAGTTGGCCAACAAAGACTGCACGCTCGACCAGTTGGCCCCAGGTGGCCGTCGTGTCGAGGGGTAGGGAGATTTCAGGAGCAACAACATAGGATATAACTGGGGAGACCTTGGATGTACCCTCCAGTGAACTAACATAGCTACGGAAAATGGACCATTTGTCGATGATTTGCCTATGACAAATCGTGATTTTCCATTGTTACTTTACCAGAGGGTATAGTTTAGCACAACTTTATCTCTGATCATTATCATGGAGATATATTCACATAAGCAGCAGAAGCCGCGCAGGCATGCGCAGGCTATCTAAGATGCCGAAATGGAACCCTCGGCTGAAGAAGTTCTCGTGAATCGGTACATGTCTGGTAAACTAACATAGCTATTGAAAATGGCCATTTATAGTGGATTTTCCCATTAAAAATTGTGATTTTCCATAGCTATGTTAGTTTACCAGAGGGTAGTAGCAGGTCAATCGGGAAAGCTTTCCCTTTTTGGCCAAGTGGGTCCTCACTCCCAGTCCCTGGGGTATTCAAAAAGTGGTGAGATAACCGAGCGATTGAACTGGGATTGTCTAGCTCAATTGAACAGGAATCATATTCTTTCCAGAAAAGACTGCTGGAATCCCATCACGATCCATCATTTAGTTCGATGATTTTCCCAGCTAAACCCTTCATTTTGCTCAGAGATTTCCCAGCCAGCCACGTTTGATTACCAGAGGTAAAACATCTGCAACTCTAGAGAATCATCTTCGGAATCTCCTACCCCTACCCACCCTAGATTTTGCGCACGAAGCTGCGCGTTTTGCACAGCCACCGCGCTTTAGCCGGTGAGACCCTTGGTGAAAGACAACCGGACTCAAGTTGGAGAACTATAGGAAACAGCATGCCATATTACTGGGGTGTAGTAGATCAACATTGCTAAGAAAGATATTGACTTTTCGGCCATGATTTTTCATGGGGAACCAGGTCGTGAAGGGAAGACCTCCCATGAAAGCTTGGCGGCTTCGTAGTGTTCAGCTGGCTTGGTCCCCATCACATCTCTGCGACTATTATATATATCCCATTACAGGATTATCAGTGCTGTTTACCGTTCAACCAGATTCAGATGACATCTTGGTCATCTTGGTTACATCCCCATTCATCTCCAGATTCATCGTTAGTTGTTTCTTCACTCATTCTTGGTGGATTGCAACCACCACTCAGATATCTTCATCACATCTCGTCCAAATAACCCGTCCCATTGGTCCCACAGGTTTTGAGTCATCCCTAAACGACAGTATCCGTATGAATCTGGTCGGTTCATAAGTTGTACCCAATCATATCCCCATGGTGGGTTCGATCCTCATTTGATTGGTTAGTATTGAGTACTTTCTTCGCCCAGGTTTTAGATTGAGGAACATAAGAACCAGAACATGTCCCATATTGGAAGAATACTGCCATATTTTCACATGGTTGGACACTATATTTCAGTGACATTTTCATATTTTCCGCACATATGATCATTAACTAGAATTTATTTTGATATCCACTACATTCTACATCATGAATACGATTCATCCTATTTCGTTGAATCAATATCTACCATCATATTCCCTATCATCAATCTGAGTCATGACATACTAGCATAATCATTGCCCTAATTTTTGTGGGTGGCCGCTGGCCGCGCTGGCCCTGTGCTGACGCCACGCTCAAAACGCTCAAATGCTGCAACGGTAGAGTTCTCGTTCACAGCGCGCGCTGTTGAACTGGAGACCTGAAAGAAGCCGAACGTGCTAAATTCGTGGTAAACTAACAATTTTCACTAACGTAGCTATGAAAAACCCTCTGGAAAAATCACAACTATTGATGGATACCCTCTGTTAAACTACTAGTTTGCGAACTGGAAAATCCAGCATCTTTCTAGTAGTTAAATCAACGCCATGGACACCATAGCAAACTGTCAGTTTACCAGAAGGTACATCCAACTGATACTTGATGGATACTTGATGGATACTCAATGGATACTTAACGGATACTTAATGGATATCAGTGGATATTAGTCGATCTTGATGGATATTAATGGATGCTTGATGGATATTCATATAGATATTAATGAGAATTATTCAAAAACTAAGACTGGGAACCAACAAGAATCAACAAAATATCCGTTAGTATCATAAATATCCACTAGTATCCATTGAATACCCACCCATTAAGATCCACTGATTTTGTGTTATATGAGGCACCCAAACTGCACACTTTTGGAGTTTACCATGGCACCAGGACAGGAAAACGGAGAATCTTTGAGGTTTCGCCAGTTCCTGCCGAATTTCAAGGGCGACGGCGAGAATTCAACACGGATCACCATGTCACGAGAATGGCGAAAGATACATCGACATGGGGATATACCTGGAATTACGTTTTGTTATTTTCCCAGTGGGAAATCCACGACTTGGGTAGTCTGTAAGGGGGGTTCCTCAAGCAAAGCCAAGATGCTTGGGATCTCCTCCTCCGGGATCACCCCTTTGGGGAGACTATTGGATGCCAAAAAGGTGGAAAAACAAAAGCAATCCATTCATAGATTTAATTTCCACTGTTTTCCCATGAAGGGTTGGGATTTTATTGATTGCCATTTTAAGTTCCCAGAGGGTGACTCTAGGATAATTGTGTCCTTCTATGTCCTTCTGTCCCATTGTGGCTGTCTTTTTCTTTGTTTTTACTGATGAAATCCTTGATAGCAACACAGAATCGATATGATTCCTACCCATAGTTGAAACATGTTGAAACACATGTTCGTAAATGGTGGTTGAAGTTGCTAATCCTGGGCCCAGGTATCAGTTTTCTGCATGATCATTTCAAAACTGGCAACCCATTCCAGCCAATCGCCCCTCAAGATCTGGGCGGACATGGTGGGCACCCCAGGGTTCGAACGGCAGACTTGGCTGCGAATTTCGACCGCAGGGGTGCGGCTGCTCGGTGCGACGTCTGGGCTGTGAATCACATGGGCAGATGTCCCAAAAAGATGGGGAACAATCAGAGAAATCGGAGCTGGAAAAATGTGGAACCATAGGGGTGCAGCCATATATGAGGACCCGTTGCGAACAACAGTTCTTAAGGATGGCTGGCAACTGGCTTATATCCCAAAGACCCAGTGGCAGATAAGGCTTGCCCGGGACCCGGTTGCCGTCAGTCAAGCCGAGGTAGGCGGCTGTAGGTTTTTCCATTCAAAATGATCAATTCTTCCTCCAGCCAAACGGATTCAACAATCAAAGACTGGGAATTTACGGGTGAATAAGAAATTCTCTGGTAGTTTCAGCGGGCAAAGTAACATCCCTCTTTTCACCTGTTAATCATCCATTTTTTTGGGGATCAAAAATAGGCTACCAGCTTAGATTCCCAGATTCTGCAGTGGTTGTGTGACAGTCAGACGATGCTGGCGGGAAGAGTAGAGATTCGAGGACCGCAACAGAGCCAAGGCTACTTCTTTTGAATCTAAGGCAGGCAAAAGAGTTTGGTGAAGAGCGATGTTCTTGTGGTTCAGTTCATCTGAAAATCATCTGATTGAACATTATTATTATTATTACTATTATTATTATTATTATCATTTATCAATCTTTATCATAAGTTAACGAAAACGCCCTCAAGCGAAGTAACCGTTTAACATGATCCAATTTTTCCCACATTGACTTGGGATCAAGGGCATCCTGCCATCTTTACTTTTTAGAACCCGCCAAAGCCCTGGCAGTGCCCCAAAAGAGGTTTTTGGCAACTGGGAAAAGGTGAAAAAGACAAAAGGAATCCAGACCTCACATCCTTCATCTACGGTATATTTCCCAACATCGACTCCCAAAATGATCCAAATGGTGTTACTATACCATGGAGCTTAGAAAAAGCGTGTGGCCAATGGTCGAGTCGGTCCTAGCACCTCCAATGGAGGCAGGGGCCTTGCCCTATCCGTTGCCCTTAAACCGGGGCCTGTGTTTGAGAGGTTTGGTTATGGTAGGCCACCATTTTGGGGTCGCCAAAAGCCAGGGAATGTCCCAAAATCGGAGAAAACCCTTGGGGGCTGTTGGAAAATGGGTAATTTTCTATGTGCCAAATTGCAATTTTACTGGAGAAGATGCCGGGAAACCATCAATTTTTTCGAGTACCAAGCCCCAAAAAGTTATCGTACTATCAACTCACAGAGCAAAATTTTTTCATCGTGCCATAAAGGCACAGAAGTTTGGGACATACCCAGATTGTGCCTGGTTCTTCCAACTTGCGCTGACGCGTGGCGTTGGTTGGTGGCTCCAAGAACCCGTCGTCGATGAAAAACAGAGAACAACCTTGGTGGTGGTTTGAGGACATGGGGAAAGTTTCACCTACAGAATATGGGAAATTCACCAATGTTCATAGGCTTTTTGTTGTCACGGAAGGTATATCTTTCCTCTTCCATGATATCATGATCTTCTCTTGTTTACCATTAAAACCAATCTTTTAAAGATATCAAACATATGCATTACGATGGTTAAACGGTTAAACCCACTCACTAAACTCCCAACATGGGATGGTTTATCCCAGCCATGTGTGTCATTCTGCGATTTCCGGGCAGACCTAGAATATCATACTCCCTTCACCACACAGTTCGCAAGATGAACCTTCCATATCCGGATCATTTTTCCATAAATTCCCCTACCATTTTTCTATAGAAGTCAATGTCATGATGTTCCATCATTGAAAAAACCGGTTGTTCGTCATTTTTCCAGCTCAAGACCCCCACCATTTTATGATTTTCCAAAGATGTTTCCATCATTTCTCCATAGCTCCCTAGATTTGGTGAAAGGGAACATTTACATGAAACCCACTTCTTGGCAGGTAAATCCAGAGTTTCCGGTGTAGATTTTCCCAACAAAACCAATCCATTTATTAAATCTATATTTTTATTGGTCCAACATCTCTAGATTTTCCCTAGTTTTTTTCATGTCCCCTTGACGTTTCCATTGAATTTGTCGTTTTTTTTCTCCTATGCCAGGTAGCAATCTCCAACCCCGCGCTGCTGGATCCTTCGCTGTGTCCCCCCGGCAAGTTAGTCTTGCATCTGTATGGGCTGGGAAACTCAGGGAATTGGGGGATTTTAGCAGCAATGGTGGTAGACTGGGGATGGAATGCTGACTTCACCAACAATATTCATGTGCCATGGTCAACTGAATTTTACTTGGGTGAATTTTCCAGATTTTATTCGGATCATCAATCCATAAGGATTTCTGTGTATTTTATATACGCATGATGTTTGGATTCCTATTGTGGGATGGATGACAATATCCCGTATTTTGTAGGTTTTGACCATGGTATATTGGGTTTAATCGCTGATTGTTCAATTAACCATCAAGTAGATATATATGTATATACACATAGTTTTGAGTGTCCATGTTTATGTGCCATGGTTCAAACTTGCAATTAACCCTGGAAGATTGTGGATTTATTGGGATACTGATGGGGATATTATGGGATTAGAACCCACTTTAAACATAATTCTGATTGCACAGGGCTGTTGTACTGCCACCTTTTAAAAAAGGAATCCCACAATCCATGAATTGGATGGAAACTAAATAGTTGATGATTATTTGGATATGGGTCAAACATATATGACCTCAAAACATGATGGTGAAATACAGACAGTAGAAATTGTGTGAGTCCAGTGGTACCAAATGTTTGAGCATGTTTGAGCAATAGCCATATGGGGATTAAACGATACCCCAGGAACGTAGCTATGGATCAAGACCTACTGGAACATATACCATATTTTGGATGCACTGCCATAAACCCCAGCGATTTTGGTGTGAAAAGAAGGGTACCAGGATGTGCCAGGCTTTTTACCCATACCCATATTCAATATTCCTACAATTTCCTAGATGTATTGGACACATATAATTTTGAATGAACCAATAGTGAACCGATAGCCGATAGCCAATCCAATCAATTGCAGTCACACAACGTACATCAATTCACACAGCAACTATTCCGGATGTGCACAAGATTCTATCCATCCAGTATTAGATTGGTCCGTTCTAATCTTGTTTCAACCTCTCTTGATCCTTCTGTATGAATGTATATACTAAGTATATATCTATATATACTAAGTATATATCTCTGTATATATATATATATATATACTTAGTATATATCGATATATACATGTATGTATTTGATATGCATATTTGTACAACACATCATTTTTGCTGTCACATAAGCTTGGGGGACTTCCCGTCCGAAATGGCCCGTCCACCGAGGGCTGGCAATGAACCCTTCGACATCTGGGAAAACCTCCAGGCTCCGGGGCTTTGCGTCTGAGGGTTTGGTATCTGAAAATGTTGGGAAAAGCTCAATGGGGGTTTTCTAAAATAGGGCTACCCCTAAATCATCCATTTGAGTAGGGTTTTCCCTTATAAATCATCCAGCTGTTGGGGTATCTCCAGTTAAGGAAACCCCCAAATCCATTGGTTAATCACCACCTTTCCTGTGAACATTGCCATAACATGGCCGGAAAATGGAGTGAGAGCAACCAGGATATCAACCTCTCTATTTTTCATGCCCTCGGGTGTCATCAGCCACGTGGTTGGCTGGAAAATCCCCGTGGCCTAGCCATGGAGGATTTATAGTTGGGAAACTCATCGAACTAAATGGTGGATTTTCCAGCCAGCCACGTTGACATTCTCAGATCACATCGTTTTCAGCTGGGCGATCTACGGTTTCGATAGTCTCCTGAATATCCCGGAACCTAACTTCAACTTGCACTTAGATAGGGAGGGTTAATTATTTTAGTTTTTTTTAGAAAAACAAGTTTTGGTTTGAAAATCCCTCCTTATCTGTGTTTGCTGCTTTTCCTGCTTTTCCTGCTTCTCTGCTTTTCTTCCTTCTCTCTTTTCTGCTTCTCTGCCTTTCCGCTTTTTGCTTTTCCTGCTCTTCCTGCTTCTTTGCTTTTCTGCTTCTGTGCCTTTCTACTTCTAGTTGTTCTTTTTCTGCAATCATGCGTTTTTTTCCGCTCTACATCTTCCTGCCCCTTGGCTTCTCTGCTTCCTTTCTTTACTGTCTCTTTTTTTCTGTTGCTTTATTCTCTACTGTTTGTATCCTAAATGAAACCCTGGAGAAACCCTAAAGAAACCCTAAATGAAACCCTACATTACATGACACCCTAAATGAAACCCTACATGACACCATAAATGAAACCCTGAACCCTAAACCCTAAAGAAACCCTACATGAAACCCTGAAGAACCCCCAATGAAACCCTAAATGACACCCTAAGTAAATATCCCTAAATCAAGCGAAACCCTAAAGAGACCCTACATGAAACCCTAAATAGACCCTAAATGAAACCCTACATGAGGCCCTACATGAACCCAAAATGAATCCCTAAAGAAACCCTAAATGAAACCCTGCATGAAACCCCACATGAAACCCTAAATGAAACCCTACATGACACCCTGAATAAACCCAAAATGAAACCCTAAAGAACCCTAAATGAAACCCTGAACCCTAAACCCTAAAGAAACCTACATGAAACCCTACATGAAACCCTAAAGAAACCCTACATGAAACCCTAAAGAACCCTAAAGAACCCTAAATGAAACCCATGATGAAACCCTAAAGAAACCCTACATGACACCCTAAATGAAGCCCTACATGAAGCCCTACATGACACCCTGAATAAACCCAAAATGAAACCAAAAATGAAGCCCTAAATGAAACCCTACATGAAACCCTAAAACCAACATGTAGCAAATAGCAACAAGAGAGGTTGACGTGCCAAAAATATAGCAAATACCTTTCAAAATGGGAGGTGAACACGCCAAAATGTGGCAAATACCATGCAAAATGACAGGTTCTAGTTTCAAACTGCTGCAAATACAAGGCAAATGGCACCAGGAAAGAAATCCCAAAAAAACCAAACCTGATCAAACAATAATCCAAAAACTATTCTTCACCCCTTAGATACTGGGTCTGTCCCCAAGAATGGGGGAAACCAACAAAAATGCCATGGTTTATCATCATGTTGCTTAGTAAAGTTGCCATAACTTGGGGTTTGCCTCACTTCTGGACGAAGTTCCTGGTTATCGATTTAACCTTTGATCCCACGCTTGGGACAGTCCGCAAGAAATGTCAGAATTGGTCACCTGGTCACTGGAATATTTACAGGAAACCCGTATGGATGGTAACATCCATGGCTTAACCCGTAGATTTCCCTTGAGTCAACTTTGCAAACGGCAGGACCATACTTGGGATTGTTAACCAACACTCCATACGAACGAGCGTACTGACAGCAAGAATGTTTAAGCATGGCAGTTTTGAAACAATCACCCAATGAATATACAAACTTGTAATGAGAAGTATTTCACTATATTTCATTCTTAGATCAAAGTTTCAATATGTATCAAACCTACCAAAATATCCCCATTTGTTTTTGGGTTCTTTACGTTTGTGGACAGCTAAGGGTACGTGCTAAAGGTAGCCCCCAGCCAGGGCGATGCCTACGAAGAAATGAAGGCCTCACGCGCGCAACGGCTATGGGAAGCCTTGGAGGTGCCGAAAATCACCATGGCTTCCGATCAGGGGATCCAGTGAACTGCGAAAAAAATGGATGTTTGCATGGGAAATAAATATGGGAACATCATCTATGATTTTGGTTTGAATGGGAAAAATGATCTGGGTGCACCCCGCGAATTCAACATGGACCTCCAATTTGATGAGGTTTGGAAGACGATTTTCCTATTGGACCTTAGTTTTGTTGGGGGGTTTCATGTCGAATTTAAGGGCTGCACATTACAACTTGTAACGACTTCCCTCTTTGACGTCACTGTAAATGATGATAAGTAAGGGTAAGTATGTCCAAATTGAATTCTCTCTGCGTGGTGAATTGTAATTTGCCCAGGAAAATCATGATAGAGCATGAATTTGATGAGGAAAACCAACATTGATCATATTCATGGGTTTGAAAAGAATTCCGCCCCTTCACTGGAAACTATTCAACCACATACGAGGATTCATTGAAGCACTCTTGTTGATCTGTGGCTTTGTTTAGGGCTTCAAGTTGAAATCCTGATCGTGGACCTTGGAGAGTGATAAGATGTCGTTGTAGATATCATATGTCAGATCTCTATATGTATGTGTATATATATATATATACATATTATATATATGAAGGTATATACACATGCATGTGCACACATATCTGAAAACACATGATAGATGTGAAGTACATTGAAGTACATTGAAACTATGTATGCATATCTAACGACATGTACTCGATGTATCGGCCATAGGGTAGCTGAAGATCATGTGGGATCCACCATAAAAACATTACCGCTTTGTGGTTGGTTATTGTGCACACCCCTTGATTTTGCATTGATTTTGTCCGCAAAGGTTGACACATGGGGATGATTTTGATGTTTTTTTTTTTTCTGTCGTGGATGCCACATTGCCCAACATGGTCGTCATCTACAGAGCTGACGTGTTCCCGGCGGAGGTGGAAATCATCAGCGGTCGGCTGATTCGGGTGCCCTGAATCCAGCAAACAAAACTAGCCCCAAATATCCAAAAGAACATGCACCCAAAAATGGCAAAGTCATCCAAAAAACAACATTTGGTGAGGAGGTGCAATCGCGAAAAAGAGATTGATCAACACCTACAGGACTATCTACAATGGGAATGAACACTGATGAACATCCACACCCTCTAGCGCTATTTTTGGTGCTCATCAGGGCGCCAACATTTGGATACCCAAAAAAGCCGTGAGTTGCACCCATAAATGTTCCTTTCCCATCAGGTGGTTGATTGCTGGAAAGACAACCTCCAGTAACTTGTTTCTTTATTGTTTTTTGCGACCAGTAGGTGCATCATCATCATCATCATCGTCGTCGTCGTCGTCGTCATCATCATCATCATCAGTTGGCTACCATACTGGCCCAGATGTTTTTCCCCTTTCTCAAAAGAACTGCAATGATTTTAAACACCAAAAAGTCGGAATGAATGAGCATCATCCATCCACAAATCATCCCTTTACCCATTTGAAAATTACTAGGGTACCTCCAAAACAAGGGTTTGAAAGACAATTTCCTATTGAACATGGGTTTCCATGAGTAGAAGACATTGACTGATATGACCCTTTTTTTCAAAGGATTCCCTTTTGAACATTGCCATTTTCTGTGGACATAAATGAACCCCCCTAGGAGCCACCGTGATTTTCTGGTCGTTGCTTTTGTTGACACAGGATGTGATTCCGGATGCGCGCGCACGTGCTGAGGCGGGGACCCCCTTCTTGGATGCCCCATCAACACTGGGAAAGTTTAGACACCGAAAAAAGGGGGTTTAACGTGGTTTTAACCATCTGGATTTTTAGTAAGCCCCCATTTAATATTACCCACAGCCCGGTTGTTGCGCTCTTGACGCTTCGATATGTTCATGTTACGTGTGTTTTGTGGGGTAAAATGGACGTTGCCGCCTCGTTGTTGATCCGCTTGCTGTCCTTTTTTCCATCTTTCTTCGGAATTGGGTGGGTTTCGTTTGTTTTGTTCGTTTTCGTTGTGTGGGGGTGGGGGGCTAATAAAGTTTCTTTGCCTGCTATCATTTAAATGCGTTTTCATCACAGGAACCATCAAGACGCTCTTGATGTTACGTTGTGAACTTTCTCTTGGACTAACGCGCTCTTGATGTTGCGTTGTGCACTTTCTCTTAGAAACAACTACACGCTCTTGATGTAGCGTTTTGAACCTTCTCTTGGACAAACTTACACGCTCTTGATGTTATGTTGTGGACTTTCTCTTGGAAAAATGCACGCTCTTGATGTTACCGTGCATTACCTTGTGAACTTTCTCTTGGAAAAAACTTACACGCTTTTGATGTTTCATTGTGAATTTGGAAAACTTACAGGCTCTTGATGCTACGTTGTGACTTGGACATGTGAAAAGAACGTTGAGATGTCAAAACAAACTGGGACGAAATAGAGAAATAGATAGAAATAGCAAAGATCCGATGAAAAAGTCGATCGAAGTTCTGGCCGCAGCTGCCTTGCGCAGGAAAATTGGCTTGGTGACTGTGGTGGAAGCCATGGCGAAATTTCGCCAAGACTTGACTTGTGGGGTGCTTGAAATAGCCCCTCGCGACTGTTTCAAGCCTGAGATGCAATACAGGGTGCACGAGCACGGATGAAAAAAGGGGGTGCACGCCCACTGGTGACATCAGGTTGATTGAATTATATAACCACCATGCGCAGCTTTAACCATGTTAACCTATGGGTGGGCCACCCTCAACATAGTTTGACATGTGTTCCAACCATCTGGATTTTCATGCAAAAACCCCAGCCATGGAGGTCAATGCAACCATGAAGCAGTGAATCAGCCAAGCAATGAAGCAATGAATCAGTGAATCAACCAACCAATGAAGCAATGAATGAATGAATCAATGACTGAGCGAATCAGTGAGCCAACGAATCAATGAATCAGTCAACCACCAAATCAATGAACCAATGANCCAACCAATGAAGCAATGAATGAATGAATCAATGACTGAGCGAATCAGTGAGCCAACGAATCAATGAATCAGTCAACCACCAAATCAATGAACCAATGAGTCAGTGAATCAATGAATCAATGATTCAATGAATCAATCATCACTCGCTGAATCAATGAATCACTGAATCAATGCATCACTGAATCAATGAATCAATGAGTCAATGCATCACTGAATCAATGAATCAATGAAGCATTGAATCAATGACAGCCAACCAATGAAGCAATGAATGAATGAATCAATGACTGAGCGAATCAGTGAGCCAACGAATCAATGAATCAGTCAACCACCAAATCAATGAACCAATGAGTCAGTGAATCAATGAATCAATGATTCAATGAATCAGTCATCAATCACTGAATCAATGAATCACTGAATCAATGCATCACTGAATCAATGAAGCAATGAGTCAATGCATCACTGAATCAATGAATCAATGAAGCATTGAATCAATGACTCACTGAATCAATGAAACTTCTGCTCTCAGCTGCCTCCCAGGTCCCTCTTCTGTAGCTTCTGCAACCCAATTCTCCTCTTCGCGCAGCCAGCACGGTGCGTTTTGCAACTTTTCACCCGTGAGCCAGCACGTTCCTGAACTGTGACACTTCCCAACTACTTGATGATGGGTGGTTGACATGATGATGTGGTTGACATGATGATGTGGTTGACATGATGGTGCGAAAACCAACCATGACGATCGTCCGCAACTCGTAAGTTTTCCAACTAAATTTCCTTTCATTATTTTGGGCGCAGCACAGGATTCTCAATTTAAGGTCAGAAGCACCATTCCTGAGGGGATATGGTAAAAGGGGGCAATCGGGGTTTGCCAAGTGTGGTTTTTGAGCGCCGCGGCCGTAGGCTAGCTTCCTGTTTCGTTCCATGTCCAAGATGTGATCCGTTAATATCAGTTTTTTTCCAAAACTATAGGATGGTTTTGTTTTCCAAGATGATTCGATTGAATTGCGTTCTGGGCCCCAGCAAGGATATCCTGCATAGTTTATGTCAATTCCAATTTTTTATTCTTAGATTCTTAAACCACCTTAAAACCATGTATTTTGTAGCTACCCTCCAACCTCAATCTTTTTAACCGTTAACCAACATTGTAACGCCCAAGTTTCGTTGGTGATATGTGTGTGTCCTAGGTGGCCATGGTGGGTAGCCGAGAGCTCAGGGGCGAGTGTTTTTCGAATCTTTGAGCAACGGAAATTCGGTGAATTGACTTGGATGTTTGCTGGATCTTCATGGCCCCAGGTTGTCCCAGAGGTATCCATCCCCCTTATATCCATCAAAAAATCTACTTGGTAGAACAGTATTTCAGTTTGGTGAATTGCTACTTGGGGGTGCAGTTGAGGTTACTTTTGTGGGTAAAACCATGGTTATAAACCCATAAGTTGGGATATACCTTTACAATTACATGTTTATATCCATTTAGAATTGGAACTGTACTTTCAAGTATATTGTCACACATTTTCAAATTAGATGGATAGTCACCAAAAAATGGGACAACGTTTGGGATATTCACCGCATAGGAAAAGGATACCATGGCCCCCTTATTTGTCCACACTGGGTTCGTGCATCCATACACCTTCATTTTTTTGAGATGTAGATTGTTGATTTTGGGTCCGAGATAACAACACTTGAAAACTCTGTAGGAAGACAGGTCAATTTCAGTATGATATCATCTTATTGTGAAGTAGGAGATTGCGACCCAAAACTTGTCCATTGCGCTGACAGGTTCTGTGGATATGATATGTCAATGCACGTTTGAATTTATAAATATATATAAATATAAATATACTGTATATAAATAAATAAATGTAGAAATCTATAAACCTATAAGTAAATAAATGTACAAATATATATATATAAGTATATAACTATATATATACACATAATATTGATAAATACATATATTATACATTATATATGTATCAATACACACATATATATACATTCAAATATATATCTTTATATACTCATATGCAAATATATACATATAACATATATATATAGTTTTATATATATATAGTTATATATATATATATGCATATTCGTATATATATATATATATATATATCTTTATATACTCATATATATATACATACATATACATAAATATAACCGTATAACAATTCTATAGATATTTAGATTAACAACTATGTATATAAACGTTTTTGAAACCATTATATATGCATATCATATCATCATTTTTTTTGTTGTATTTTAGTATTGTATGTATTCTTTTCCATGTCGAATATATTGATGCTTTTGGATGACCTATGTCGACTTCACAACTTATATTGAAAACAGGGAATCATGCCAAAATTGGCCTTAAATTCGGCCTGGGATCTGATATAACTTGTCCAGGTATATCCATCCTGCGATACCTGTATATTTGCAAGAATCCCCAACCAGGTAATACAATACATACATTATACACATATATAGATACATAGATGAATATCATGTATATCTGTGGCTATCACCAGATGGAGTCATGCCAAGGCCCTTTGACGCATCGTCGTTTCCTGCGCCGCGAGGCAGCCGGGGAACATCGACATTCCGGGTGGGCTTTTGAGCCATGGCCATGGGTCATTAAAAATCGCCTAGTTGATTGATTATGCAATAGATGAAATAGGAACTTCACCTGTCGTATTTTCTATGGGCTATTATATTGCCAGGGTTATAGTATTTTTTTGCTTATAGACTAACCCATTACTATACTAGCTGGGTTATTGGGGATTATGAATTACAGTAACCCATAGGAGGGAAACCTATCGACCAAAATTTGGGGATATCATGGATAGATGATGGTTGGTAGATGAGTACAGGGGATTACACTGCCCAATACCCTGGGGATTATCAGAATCCAGTGTGGTAAATCCTTTAACCAACCAGTATAATTGGAACGACAGAGGATTTTGAACACTGCTCATATCGGCTGGTTCTTTTCCTGGAGGGTGATATACATGTGAATTTTAAAGCAACAATAATCTAGCATAGATAGCTTGATAGTGATTTTAAACTTTAGGCGATGTACTTGGATGTACATCCCAGCTCATTCGTGCTCACACCCCAAACATAGTCGGGGTTTATACCTTACATAAACGGCTTATAACCCTAGTGATGAACCACTCATTCACCATCATGCAAATCCAAGTGGAACTAAGCAAGACAGATGGGACCTATACAAAGGAACTGGCAGATAAAAGGAGAATTGACAGCAAACATTTGTGCAGTGTCTGCAAAACCCTGGTTGGTTGACGATTCTAGGGGGTTATACTAGCCAATATATTGGGGGTTATCACAATCCATTAGAGGAGTCCCTATCAACCAATCAGTGCCAAAACACTGTGCCACAGAATGATGAGTATAGTCTGGTACATGGCTCAACTTCAGAAACCGGTGCTCACCAGTGACTGCTTCGGCAACAGTGGACGCATGCAGTGGATGCACAGTCCACCAGAAATAGCCAGGGATGGCCTCCCTGATTTTGGCTGTTTATAGCAGAAGTCTTTGTCAATGAGAACCTTATTTGTTGCTGGTCATGTCCCAGTTCAAACCTAGTTTTTGCATGTTTTTGCTGTCTTCATTCAGTGCTGGTTTCTTACAACAAGTTTTGCTAATTGGAATCAGCCACATTTGGTTTGCAAATGGAGCAACCCCAATTTCAAGGGATTGTCGGATTGTACCCTTTATATATATATATATATGTATATATATATGTATATCTATTTTTTTTGGAGGGTGCATGGGGTGCATCTCCGATTTTTGGGTAATCCCATCTCATGTTGTCAAATATATCCCACTTCATGCAATTATTACTGTTGCATTTGGTTGCAAACATTTGCTTATTTCTCTTGCAAATATCCCTGTTCTTTTTGGTTATATATGATGGTTGTGTATTCCCGTCATTATGGTTGGCTAAATCTGTATTTTCATTGGTCAATTTTGAAATGAGTCCGCAATATTAATATCATTATACCGCCGCTGTTCACCCTATTCCTCCTATTGTTGGTAATATTCCTATTGCATCCCTACTTGTCTTGGTTACAGTATACATGATACTTGTTGTGGGCTATAGTATTTTCAGTATCATAATGAAAATAGAACTAATCTACAGGTAATATCATGATACCGTATATATATATATTATACATACACAATTGTAATAACATTCCTATCTATCAATGGTCTGTTTCAAGTGAACATCTTGACCGGAAGCCAGGTTTTTTAGCCGGGCTAAATAAGATGCAGGGGGTTCCTGTATTTTTCCCATGATCCAACTCTGAGAGTACTTGGATGTGCATCCCAGAAATCTGCGGAAGATAAGCTATGTATAAATCGTGTATATCCCATTTATATCTGGTTGAACTAAGCAACTTTCTAATTGGGATGCATATCCAACTAGGTTTCCCCCATGAAATTTGGGAGGATGATCCAGATGCTGCAGTATGGAAAGGAATATTATCCGTGCAGATGCAATATCATATGGATCCAAATCGTACGTGTATATATATATATATTTATAGTTAAAATAGTTGCTTTCCTATACAACAACTTGCTAGCTAGGATGCATCTCCAATTCTGGAATGTTCTTTTTTAATAACCTATGATTAGTAGCAAAGAACCATATCTATATACAGTAATTGTTGTGATATTCCTCTCGGATGAGCGTTTTTTTATTTGGATGCATTTGCATATACATTAAACAAATATCGTATATTATGTTTTATGTTGAATTTATATAACTATAGTATACTATAGTTATATAGTTAAACATTATAGCTAATGATTGTTGGTCCGTTGGTTACTTTTTATCCTCTCCGAGAGTACTCCGCCTTGGCTCAGGCGGGAACCTATGGACCCAAACCCATTTGGGGACGCTTTGGGCCCGGCAAGGCGCCATGGCGAAAATGAGGCTTTTGGGTTAACCAGTTGACCAATATAGCAATATATTATATATATATACTCTATATATATATATAGTAATAATCATATTACTGATATCTATTGAGAATGATATGGTAATTACTCATTACAATGATCATAATAGTTGTGGAATCCCATTGTTTATGATAATAAAGTACTAAATGCTATTATTTTTATTTGTCCCAATGATAATTATATATATGTCTAGAGCAAGTCGCAGAAAGATGCAGGCAAGTGGCAAATCCACTTAGTCCCAAGATAATGGTAAATTAACACTTTTTCAATCTTGTTTGAGGGTGCTAGAAAAAACATCAGACGAATCAAAGTCTTTGGATCAATCAGATTTTGGTGATGATTTGATGCTAGCGTCCGGGAATAAGACGTGGCAATTCGAAATCTCCAGTTTTCTGGAGAATTTCGCGGGAAAGATATCTATAATATTCAATAATTGAGGGATTTTCCATTCGATTCCCAGTATTTGTTGGGTCCAAAATAGGTGGCCCCAGGGATGGCGCAGGTTCCGTTCCGCACTGCGGGCGATGCTTTGCCGGGGAAACCTAGCCATGAGGATTTCAAAAAAACTAGGGGGAGTTGGGGGAGTCACCATAAAACTTGGGGATTTACTTATGAAATCTCATGATCATGTGAGATTTTACCTTCAAACAGAATGATTTGATTGTAAACGATTGGGATTTATTGATTTCATGAATCAAGGAATGCGGGTTCAACGAAAAACATGATTCGGATTTCATCTTCAAAACTACGAAGATAAATAACCACAAGAAATCAGGATATAACTACCATCAAACATGGAGTTCAAAACACAAAAATTGGATTCTCAAAGATACATGAATGGAGATTTAACTGGTGATACCATTCGTTACTGGCTTGGAAACTACAATGTTTGATGAGAAAACAAGCAGTCTCAGGGTGCCGAAGTGATTGGTAAAAGATCCTTAGAGGAATGTCCAGAAGTCATGTTTTCTTTTCCCTTTTCAAGAGGAACTTTTTTGAGGTTTTCTGCACTTAGATTATGCCTGGGGCAATGATTGAATCATGTCTCTCTAGTTATTTTTGAGAATTTACTGGCGAATACCTGAGATTCTTTTCTGCATTTTTTGAGGTTTTACTACTACCGTTTTTGCAGGTTATATGGCCGTTTTGTGGTGACTTTTGAAGGACCTTTTCCGGGGTCGGGGGTTCAGAGTTCTCTTACAGTCCTTTTTTTGTGATTTGTTTCTATTTTTTCACCAGGAACTTTCTACCAGATATTTTGAGGACCTTTTTCATGCAATTTTTGAGGAGTTCCCCGGAACTTCCTAGGGATTCGTCTTGGGGAAAATTCATCGGACGTAAAACTTCCCGATTTCCAAGGTCTTAGTCCATCCCGCTGAGGAATGCGGTAAGCCCAATAATGAACTTCCTTTCTTTCGAGGGTTTATGCCACCCATTTCTGAGGACTTCGGGGATGTTTCTTGTTGGGTTTACCACATTTTTTCGAAAAACACATAATATATTCGATGAAATTGGCCCATGTTTTTTTGCTACACCCAGAAGGTGGTACAAAGATGTACTAAGTATGAGTTGGTTTATAAATGCCCATGAACGACAGATATAATCCCATAAAAGCCTACTGTAGCTATTGGAATTATAGACTAAATTAGCTAATGAACTGGGGCACCACCCAGGACAATATCAGGATATCCCCGTTCTTGCTGGTTAAGATGGGTACAGTACCTTGTATGTAAATATCAGATCACCACCAACCAGGTTCTTGAAGAGCACCAAGGCCAGCCATGCGTGGAGAGAATGGTATCGATGGATTGCTGTTGTGTGGCGATTCCACATTTCCGGTGTGGAGTCTCAGTGGCCTTCACCAGCGGTTCTGGTCATTTTCCACCGTACGGAGGCAATGTAGGCTTCCGTATTGTTGTGTTGGAAGATTATGTCAACTATTTAGAGCATTTCATGATGAAGTGAATGGCTTGGGTGATTGGAACCAGGGCATCTACAGTACCCCACTGGATCTGGACCCCCAGGGTTGTATTGGCTTAAAACCCCATCAAACTATTTCGCTATTATAAATATATATATATATATATTCATCAAACTATTGGAAATCAGCAACAAAATTAGGGAGTTCAACGAGCACACCTGAAACTTTGACACGTACCCCCGCAAAATGGCTCTGTTTTGTGGCTTCCGCATCAAGTTTGCGGGGCACCGCAAGGTGATGTTCATACGGGTATGGATCAACATCGAAAATCCAAGGTTTTATGGGGGCATGAAAACTAGAAGATTCGATGGGTGCCATGACGCAGATCCCCATTTTGGAAATGGCGCATAGAAGGAACATCGTCTTCCAGCGACCTGNGCATGAAAACTAGAAGATTCGATGGGTGCCATGACGCAGATCCCCATTTTGGAAATGGCGCATAGAAGGAACATCGTCTTCCAGCGACCTGCTCATCGCCACAATGGAATCATAGTCCCCAATGATTAGTCGATATTTCACAGGAATAAGAGAACCATGAGTTCAATTTATAGAGTGAGTTTTACCACCTGCTTGGGTAGGGATTGTTATAACATCTAAAACAGGAATCAACCACCAACCCACCTTTTGGAGTTTGATTTCATACTTGTAAGGTAGCACCAATGTGCCACCAATTATCCAAAAACACTAAGATTAAGTGGTTCTAAAACCTTTTGCCCTCCGGTAATCAAACATGGCTTGCTGGGAATTTCTTCAGTTAGTTCCATGATTTTCCCATGAAAACCTCCATTTTGATCGGGGATTTCCCAGCCAGCCCTGTTTGATTGCCAGAGGGTAACATATTATATTGTTCTTAGATCCCAATTATTCCTATTACTGGTAGAGTGAGTTGTCAGTATGTAAATAACCATGTATGTATATATATACATGGCAATTGATCTAAAGGTCCTTGTAGAGAGTTTTTATTGCGAAAGCCGTTCGTGTTATGTTGGAAACCCTCGAGAAAGTTTTTTTCTCCGTGGAAGTAAATTTGTTATTCGCAAAAGTTTCGCGAGAGTTGGATATATTCATAATATTTCATCATTGAACACATATCAACTTGTAAAGGGCTACCACCCCCTGTCGCCCGGGGGTCCGGCTGGAGAAGGATGGTTCAGTTCACTGTGTGCCTCCGGACATTTACCTTTCTCTTCATAGGTAGCTGACCTTCCAAAGGTGAGGCTTCGACCCAAATATCATGGTCCTGAAGCACATCCTTGGACCTGCCGCTGGTACTGCCTAACGGCCTAACGTTGCAATCTGAAGTCCCAAGAAACAAGTTCCACATGCAGCAGCCAAGCTTCCAAAAGCGCGAAAGATAATTACGGAGATCGCGAAAGTTTCGCGAAAGTAAATTTTTTATTCGTGAAGAATAAAGGAATATTGATCAAATCCCATATACACCCCGTCCAAATCCCATACATGTCCCTTAGAATCACCATGATGGGTTCAGAAACAAATATCCCATACGTATCCATAATAAACAGCTATAACCATCCTATCATACCAAATGAATCCCCATTATCTCTGGTATTTGGAGATATTAAGGGATTAATCCCCATTAAATCCCCACTCAATCCCCATTAAACCATAAATCCACAATAAACCATCATAAGCCATACTTTAAATCACCATCCAAATCTTTCGGGTCTCGAGGGCATTGGCGTCCCTGCCGCTGTGGTGTCGGGGCTGTCTGCAGCTCATACCGCAGCTTGGTGAAGATTTCTTGTGCCTCGGGTTTAGAAGCCAGATATAACCCACAAAAAAGATACACATCTATCTATCGATCTATCTATCGATCTATCGATCGATCTATCTATCTATCGATCTATCTATCGATCTATCGATCTATCTATCGATCTATCTATCTATCTGTCTATCTATCTATCTATCTATCCATCCATCCATCCATCTATGCATATAAAGATACATAGACATATATAGACATATGTATACAATATGGACACATGTGTATAGCCATATATCTGAAAACTATCTACAATACATCTATCATATATCCATAATATGTGTATACATGTATGTGAATATACGGATAGATTATGTTGCGACCTCACCTCGCGACCTCACTGCGAGAGGAATTGGATTGGGGTAACTATCCCAAAATACCCGAAGTTATCAGACTAGTGCATTATTGTGACTTATCTAGACATACGTGTATACATTCCACATCATTCCACATACAAGTCGGTTATAATACGGTTATTACCCACTTACTAACTGAATGCACCCCCAAGAATCGGAATGGGAATCTAGGAGCTTGGGTATACCCGTACTGGGGATGATTGAGTAGCTAGCCGCCTTCGGTATGTGGCCTCATCATAGGAGATCAAAGGATATTGCAATGTGTTGATATATTGTATGATCCATTGTAATATGTCCATGTAATCAGTGATAATGGATATTTGATCCATTGAGATATTGATCATGGATATCAATTCCAAAATCCATGAATTACCCTATCAGAATACATCCCCCGGACCATCCTCCCATTTTTTTTGGACGCCCAGACCATGAACGTTTGGGATCATCTGGACCTGCTGAGCCGTGCGGGCTATTGAGGCCGAGCCGCTGCGCGGCTGGCCCCGAAATCCATGGCTTAAGAACTGCTGGGTATAGAAAAAGCCAAGAATCATGGGATAAGAAGAGGATATATTACTGTAATGGTATATAACGGGATAGTGTGTATAATATATATATATATGTATATATAGATATACATTTAAGACAGTATATACATATAGATATAGATATATGTACATATTATATGAATATGCAATCAACTTGGTAAACCCTGGCTGCCATAAACAACTACCATTTGGGGATGGTTGAAATCCCAGCCATCGATAGTGGAACCATGAGAGCTTCTGGCAACTCCTCAACAATTCACGTGCCAGGCTTTGTGCCACGATGTTCATAAGGCTGGTCATTTTGACTACCCTCTGGTAATTTAACATAGCTATTGAAAATGTCCATTTATAGTTGATTTTCCTATTAAACATGGTGATTTTCCATAGCTATGTTAGTTTACCAGAGGGTATTTGATACTATTTGAATGTAATGTGGTACACCCAGTAATCGTCACCATCCCCAATCGAGGTCTATGAAATTGGGTATACCCCTAGGACTGGGATGATGCAAGATAACCCCCAGTCATGGTTAGTGAATCGGAAGGTTTATGGCATTGGGTGAGTCCCCCATCGCTTTGGTGACAGCACTTGGGATTGCCAATTTCAGTGATCATTCTTCGTGTGGGTGGGAGCTTCTATTATTACCCAGAATGGTATGAAACCAAATGATGACCATTGATGACCGATATTCTCCAACAAAGAAGGTCATATCCACCATAGAACCTCTGAGTGTTGGAAGGAGTCCCATTTTTCCGAGCATGGCGCCAGGTATCGTTGCAAGAAAAACGATGCAGCCGATGCCCGTGCTATCGTTTGAAAAAGTGATCTATATGGCCAGCACCGATGGGCATTGCACATACTAGCAGGGATTTGGATGGATTTGACGGTGTGGGACCGTGTGGGCGAATGTTTGGTGTTTGTTTATGTTTGTTTGACACAAATGCGTTTCATGCCACTTCATGCCATTTCATGCCATTTCATGCCATTTCATGCCGTTTCATGCCGTTTCATGTGGAGTTAAATTCCAACAGTCAGCTTTGCTGTGTGCACTTGCTTGGCTTTACCAACCTGGCCACATGGAATGGCTGCAATTTGAGATTGGAACTTCCTTGGAAGTTGAAAGATATGATATGATGGCACTCCAACAGCAGTCTGATCGTTGCTTTCAAACGTTTGTCGTTTCTCATTTGTCCTTCTGATTGGAAATCACTACGGTACTATTATATATTGGCATTTGAATTGACACATCTTTTTGAGTCATTCACCGCCATCTCGCGCATACGCAGCTTCCCTGCGCCGTGGCCATGGCCATCAATTCACCAGTGACAAAGGTGGGGTGCCTCCAGATGCGACCAACGGTGACTTAGATAAAAGATAGATCATAGAGAAACATATACAAACTGGCGGGTGGACGATAGGGACATCATTTCATTTCAGCTGGGAACCAACACGTTTCAGGATTTTGTTTTTCCTTTTTAAAACCATCTTACAAAACAAATTCAAGGTCTACCAAAATCAGTGAGATAACTCCAAAACCATCCAGTGAAACCATCTAGATGCAATCAAAGAGGATCTAGAAATCATCTGAGTGTTGGACCAAATACTTCAGACGTTCACCCAAGGATGTTGAGTCATGACAGCCGCCATCATGATGGGAAAATCATCCTATGGTCACTTGATGATCAATTGAAGGTATTTGATGACCATATGACTATCAACTTAACAATAGATTTTCATTCGGTGATCTTGTCATAAGAGCCATTTCATGTTGATATCATGACTTCATGATGACCATACGATGATCATGTAAGAGGGCATTTGTCGGGCGTGGCTGTCTGAGGGCACCATTCCAGCGGCTGTCATGCAGGCCAGGGGAGTCATCAAAAATGAGGCACGGAAAAAATGCCTCCATAATTGGTTTGGGAACCTAACCATATCGACATCGACGAAGCGTGTGTACTAATAGCGTGCATAAAACACTATACAATAGAGTATAACATGACATTCATAGTTTATATATACAATATATACTTTACTAATTGCGTACAATGTCTAATGTATGCGTACAACCGACATTTCACTTTTGTATTTGCTTTGGAGTTTTTTTTTTTTACTTCGCTCCGCCTTGCCTCCGCCTTGCTTCGGCCGTCGATGTAGAGACATGAATCTCATCAGCTTGTACCAAAGTCCTTTCCCCGTCATACCCGTCATGACCGAAAGCTCTTTCCCCGTCATATTCCGTCATGACCCAAAAACCCTCACCATGGCATTTGTACGCTTGGAGTGTACCCATTTTGTACGCTCTTAACACATCGGATCCTTACGTCATTATTAACCTCTGTTTGTACATTATCAAAAATTCTCTCGGCATCGACATCCAAGAAGGAAACTCATATCTTTTTTTTTGTTGTTGTTATTCATTTCTTGTTTAAAACTCTTTCCTTCACATTTCTTGTTTGAAATTCTTTCTTTCCTTGGCATCAATGCCTTGACTCTGGGCCAATCTCAAAACAGTGGGTGGGCTTCTTTATCCTTTTTTTGTGATAACAATTTCTTGGAAGTCGCATCCAGTTTCTTTTTTTGGGTGCCTGTTTGAGACCATGTCATCTCTACTTCATGGGCAGAATGACATCAATGCTTGTGTGATGCCTGCTATATAGAAATTTATTTTCAAACCTGTTCTTTGTTTGAGATGGTGCGTTCCAGCGGAGACAGCGCACACAACGTTGATTTACGTCGAGTCAATCGCCAAATTGTTTTGCACGAGGTCCACCTGACTTGCTTCCATGTTTCAGGCCAATAAAACCAGGCTGCCTATGCGGTGGTCCCTTTTTGCAGAGCGTCCATTGACGGCCGAGAGTGCAAATCTCAGCAAGGGCTCTCAGGGATTTTGGGATGGTCCTGAGTCCTCTCTCGCTTTCGAATTTCCTGCAATGCTCTGAGGTACTTGATGTGGACCCCTGAGACATGATGCAGCTGGCATCACAGTGATTGAGCAAAGGTTGGGCGCAACTTGTGAACAGGAACCCGAGTGAATGGAACTCCTCAGACCTATATGGATGAACTTCACATAGCGCCTCTCAGCGGGTTACCAAAGCTCGCGCACAGCTTCGTGCCCAAAAATGCAGAAATTTAGACAAGATGGAACCCCGGCTTTTGTCGCGACATGTCGCGGCAACATTTCCTCAGTTGTTCGCAGGTTTGCGAAGCGTTGCCAATCGACCAACTTGCAGCATACTTGCCGTTAGCAATGAAATTGACTGGCCAGTTGAGGCCCTTGAGAAAGCTTCCTCCTAGATTTGTAAGGAGGGGTATAGCTATGTGCAGACGCCCAGCAGTTTTACCCTTCACAGCCCGCCATGTTTTTCAATTTCTTGAGATGACAGGCGAGGTGTTGAACTGTAAGGTGATTTGTGTGAGGTGCTCGCCTACAACCTAAATTCAAAGAACCAGTCTTCTTGGAATCAGTGGCCACAGCAGAAAAGGTTGCAGGAGGCACGAAGCATAGCCAGGCTTCCTACAACCCACTGTGCGCCCGTGCGTAGTCGAGCACCTAGGACCAGCATTTGCAAGGGCCAGCGCAAGGGAAGGACAGTTTAGTGTACCAGTGTGTAGGGTTCATAAGGCAAGAGAGGGGCGGAAAGCATCATTTAGGATTTCAACTGCTCCAGCATTTGCAAGGGCCAGCAAAAGAGAAGGACAGTTTAGTGTGCAAGTGTGCCGGGTTAATACGGCAAGAGAGCGCCAGAAAGGATCATTTAGGGTTTCAACTGCTCTTGCCTTCTTGCACTTGTACACAGGGGAGACTTGCCTTGATGATATTAATGATCTTTGCTTATGTTGACCCGGGCGAGAAAGAGAAACAAGATGATTTGAGCTTCCCGTCACTGACAGGATCAGTGCGATGCATCTTCTGCTGTACGGATTTTGTACTTGGCTCTTAGTATGCTCTCTGCAACGAGTAAGCATTTCAATGTTCACGCAGCCCACGCTTCCAACCGTGGCCAAACGTAAGTGCACAGGTATTGGTATTCGAGAGGCACTTCCTCAATTGGCGTTGAAATCTGAATGTTGCAAGAGATCTGAAGACAGCGGTGTGGACAGGAATCTGAAGACTGCGTTGTTGTCGGCTTGCAGTATACTTGCCGTTTGCAGTGAACTTGAGACCCTTGAGCAAGCTTCCTCCTAGATTTGTGAGGAGGGGTATGGCTACGTGCAGACGCGCAGCAGCTTTAGCTTCAAACTGGACCTGTTTTGCAAAGTTCTTGCACTTCACAGCCCGCCATGTTTTTCACTTTCTTGAGATGACAGGNCTGGACCTGTTTTGCAAAGTTCTTGCACTTCACAGCCCGCCATGTTTTTCACTTTCTTGAGATGACAGGCGAGGCGTTAGGTGATTTGGCTGGTGGCCACGAACTGTAGGGTGATTTGTGTGAGGTGCTCGCCTACAACCTAAATTCAAAGAAACAGTCTTCCTGGAATCAGTGGCCACAGCAGAAACAGGTGTCAGGAGGCGTGCCGTATTGCCAGTCTTCCTACAAGCCAATGTGCGCCCATGTGTGGCGAGCGCCTGGGTGCCAGCATTTGCAAGGGCCAGCATAAGGCAAGGATGGTTTAGCGTACCAGTGTGGGGGGTTCATAAGGCAAGAGAGGGGCAGAAAGGAACTGTTAGGGTTTCAGCCTCTATTGCTTTCTTTCGCGGACAGGAGAACCTTCCATTCATAATCTTTCATTCGTTTACTTTCTGGTAAATGAACATAGATTTGGAAAACCCACCATTTCGAGATCATTTTTCACGGAAACCATGGTTTTGCCACACCAATGTTAGTTTAACCCAGGGCAACTGGGCGAGAAAGACAAACAAAGGCTTTCAACCTTCCGCCTGCGACAAGATGAGTGTGATGCATCCGCTCTGTGCAGCGTGCGGGCGTTTCAGAATACACGAAGCCCGCACTTCCAACCGCGTCCAAACATAGGCCCAGAGGCATTAGTCTTTGAGAGGCAGGTGTAAGGCACACAGAGCTGCAAACCTTGTGTTTCCAAACTGTTTTCTGCGGTTTTGCATGCATGCCGCAGGAAATCCGAACACCGCATTGTCGAGAGGAATCTGAAGACCAGCTTGTTGTCGGCTTGCAGTACAGTATGCTTGTCGTTAGCAATGAAATCGAGGCCCTTGAGCAAGCTTCCTCCTAGATTTGTGAGGAGGGGTATGGCTATGTGCAGACGCGCAGCAGCTTTAGCTTCAAACTGGACCTGTTTTGCAAAGTTCTTGCACTTCACAGCCCGCCATGTTTTTCACTTTCTTGAGATGACAGGNCTGGACCTGTTTTGCAAAGTTCTTGCACTTCACAGCCCGCCATGTTTTTCACTTTCTTGAGATGACAGGCGAGGCGTTAGGTGATTTGGCTGGTGGCCAGGAACTGTAGGGTGATTTGTGTGAGGTGCTCGCCTACAACCTAAATTCAAAGAAACAGTCTTCTTGGAATCAGTGGCCACAGCAGAAAAGGTTGCAGGAGGCACGAAGCATAGCCAGGCTTTCTACAAACCACTGTGCGCCCATGCGTCGTCGAGCAGCTAGGGACAGCATTTGCAAGGGCCAGCGCAAGGGAAGTACAGTTTAGCGTGCCAGTGTGCAGGGTTCATAAGGCAAGCGAGGGGCGGAAAGGAACATTTAGGGTTTCAACTGCTCTTGCCTTCTTGCACTTGTACACGGGGGAAACTTCCACTGATGACATTAATGATCTTTCCTTGTGTTAACTGGGCGAGAAAGAGAAACAAGATGAAACAAGATGATTTGAGCTTCCTGTCATCGACAAGATCAGTGCGATGCTTCTTCCGCTGTAAAGATTTGAACTTGGCTCAGTAGAAATGTTCTCTGCAACCTGTGGGCATTTCAATATTCGCGCAGCCCGCGCTTCCAACCGCGGCCAAACGTAAGCACAGAGGTATTGGTATTGGAGAGGCAGTTCCTAACTGTCTTTGCAGTTTTGCCTGGACATCTGAATGCTGCAAATGATCTTAACACAGCATTCTGGACAGGAATCTGAAGACTGAAGACTGCGTTGTTGTCGGCTTGCGGTATACTTGCCGTTTGCAGTGAACTTGAGACCCTTGAGCAAGCTTCCTCCTAGATTTGTAAGGCGGGGTATGGCTATGTGCAGACGCGCAGCAGCTTTAGCTTCAAACTGGACCTGTTTTGCAAAGTTCTTGCACTTCACAGCCCGCCATGTTTTTCATTTTCTTGAGATGACAGGTGAGGTGTTGGGGATCTTTGACTGGTGGCCACGAACTGTAGGGTGATTTGTGTGAGGTGCTCGCCTACAACCTAAATTCAAAAAAACAGTCTTCCTGGAATCAGTGGCCACAGCAGAAAAGGTTCCAGGAGGCACGAAGCATAGCCAGGCTTTCTACAAACCATTGTGCGCCCATGCGTCGTCGAGCAGCTAGGGACAGCATTTGCAAGGGCCAGCGCAAGGGAAGGATGGTTTAGCGTACCAGTGTAGGGGGTTCATAAGGCAAGAGAGGGGCGGAAAGGAACATTTAGGGTTTCAACCTCTCCTGCCCTCTTTCACTTGTACACAGGGGAGACTTCCATTGATGACAATACTGATCTTTCCTTGTGTTAACTGGGTGAGAAAGAGAAACAAAATGCTTTCAACTTCCTGCCTGCGACAAGATCAGTGTGATGCATCCGCTCTGTGCAGCGTGCGGGCGATTCAGAATATACGAAGCCCGCACTTCCAACCGCGTCCAAGCATAGGCCCAGAGGCATTAGTCTTTGAGAGGCAGGTGTAAGGCGCACAGAGGTGCAAACGTTGTGTTTCCAAACTGTTTTTTGCGGTTTTGCATGCATGCCGCAGGAAATCTGAAGACCGCATTGTCGAGAGGAATCTGAAGACCAGCTTGTTGTCAGCTTGAAGCGTACTTGTGGTTGCAAAATGAACAGAGGGGGCGAGCTTCCTAGATTTGTGGAAAAGTGTATGGCTAGGTGCCCAGCAGTTTTAGCTTCAACCTCGACCCGTTTTGCAGGGTTCTTGCACCTCACAACCAGCCATGTATTTCACTTTCTTGAGATGACAGGCGAGGTGTTGGGTGATTCGGCTGGTGGCAACTAACTGTAGGGTGATTTGCTTGAGGCGCTCCGCCCACAACCTAAACACAGCAAGCATCAGGAAGCCGCCCTTCTCCTTTTCTAGCGCATTCTAGCGCTATCTAGGCTATCGAGCGCTTGGGTTACTCAAAAAACCTAGGCTTACCCTATTGAAAGTTATAATGTTGGATGATTTGGGTCCCAAGAACTCAAACAATGCTATCTTGAGATCNAGCGCTTGGGTTACTCAAAAAACCTAGGCTTACCCTATTGAAAGTTATAATGTTGGATGATTTGGGTCCCAAGAACTCAAACAATGCTATCTTGAGATCATCGCCTCTCTGTCACCAGCATCACAGGTTTGCAGGAGGTCAGCTTTGACCGCCTAGGCACAGCACACTTCTCGCTGCAGTGCGCAGAAGGTTGTGCCTTGGGCCCAGATGAGCATCTATGGGGCGGATGGTTGCCGTGAATTTTGGAAGAAGTGCATTTTTTTGGGGGGGAATGTGCGTCCATGCGTAGTCGAACACCTAGCGCCAGCATTTGCAAGGCCCTGCACAAGAGAAGGCCGGTTTAGCGTGCGGGTTCATACGGCCAAGAGAGTGCCAGAAAGGATCATGTAGGGTTTCGCGCAATGCTTTGAGTTTCCCATCTTCGACAAGATCAGCGTGATGCATCTGCTCTGTGCAACGTGCAGGCGTTTCCTGGGGGTCTAACTAGGGGCACTAGTGCACAGTGCGCAGGGGTCAGAAAAGACGACGTATAGAGAAGAGAAACCTGCAAAGACACGCTAGCGTTTCAAGATCTCCTGCCTCAATGTTCTTCACAGCCGGCTTATCGACCAAGCCTCTGACACAATCCTCACCTGCTATATATCACACCTCTTGGCAATCCTCGCCTGTTATATATTACATACACCTCTTGGCCTCTTACATTAACTTCCGTTGATTGATGATGATTAAGGCCTTTACTTTCAAGTACTGGACGGGAAACAAGGGCTCTGAACTTCCTTTGTTTGAGAGCATCACCGCTAGTGCTCTGTTGCCTTTCACGGATTTTCCACCTGGCTGAGCGAACTCTGTGCAATGCGCTGAAGTGTGACGTGACTTTAAACCTCCGATCCCAATATTCATGTCGCCTTTTTGTTGCAAAACCACCGCAGCCAGTGAGCAGTCTTAGCTTCAATTTGTTTGGCAGACTGCATACTGCATGTCATGCTTTTCATTTTCTTGANTCGCCTTTTTGTTGCAAAACCACCGCAGCCAGTGAGCAGTCTTAGCTTCAATTTGTTTGGCAGACTGCATACTGCATGTCATGCTTTTCATTTTCTTGACGGGAAGTATTGTCAGGCTTCTTACAAGCAAATATGCGTTCCTGCATAGTCGAGCACCCCGGGCCTTGTGTTGAAATTGCTTGCGGAAGGATATTCGATCGGATATTCCGAGTTCATTTGGAAAGCCTCTGGTTTTACTTCACACCAGACACCCCCATACTGCCCATACTTCTAGTACAACCTAAAACTATACAATGAAGACGTTTCAGACCCATCTCCATGAACCCCATACCTTTCAGTGACACGCAGGGTTGCCAAAGCTGGCCCACAGCCCTGTGCAGTGACGAAATGCGTTGGAGTCAACTTTTGCGGTCAAGATGGTCAAGGGACAACGTGATTTCTTGCGCAAGATTCCGGAAAGCACTACCTGGGCGACGCCGGGTGTCAATCAGAATGGTGGGAGCTGGGACTGGCGAAGATCCGGGTCGTGAATGGCGCACACAATTTTAGTGTTGCAAAATATGCGGAAACGCTGCGCGCTGCTCGGGTCCGTGTCCAAAGTTTTGCAAGAATTCATATTGACATCAGTTGACCGACCATGGGTACATGCAGAATGATGCAGAGGGACTTGAAGAACAGGTCAGGGTTTCATCACTTGTGGCAGCATTGACAAATAATACAGTTGAAGCAGTCGCTGCTCAAATTCGACGCAAAGCAAAATTGGAGTTTTGCAAGCAGCTGGCAATTCGCACCCTGCGTCGAGGGAGGTGGATGTTGCTGACACCGTCCTCTGGCAATCCAAGCCAAGTCAAGAGCGAAATTCCGGCTCTTGGCACTGTGTCTCGCAGAAGATGCAGAGCAGCCACGGGAACCACTGAATGCCTCTAGGCACTCTGATGAAGGAACGTTTTTGGCTCCAAAATGTGATTTGCAGAGACCCCTAAGAAAAACATTGGACATGGTGCTTTGACCAATCATATTTGCTGGGGAGGTCAAAATAATTTAGGCCTTTTTTCTTGGACTGTTTGGGCTTCTTGGTGGGGTTGGGAGCCACAGTTCGTCGTCCAACCGCCAGACAAAAGGACGACTGTGGCCACTGCAAGGGTGAACATCCCAAGTCACTCGTCCCCTGGATGACTTGTGGAGATGAAAAATCATGTTCTCTGATTGGAAGGGCTTTGACCCAGAAAAAGTAACACCTGCGCATGGAAAGAAAAACCGGACACGCACACTAGGTCTCCCATCAACCAGGGGCACCAGCTGTCACCATCTCCGCCACATGGCAGCATCGGTGATGGGATAGCCCATAGACAACAGGCTTAGAAAGAATGGCTACATTTTCAGCACCTCCCCTCTTTGATTCCCTTCTTTGCTCGGCTGGTCCCGGGAAGCTCTCCTGAAGGCCGATGGTGCTTGGGCCATCTTTGAACTGCACAAGGCCTTATTGACTTATTGAAAATCCATGGTGACATCCAAGATCCTCATCATTGGGCGGCCGCCTAGAAAAGGGCTTTCACCCAGTAAAAGTAACACCTGCGCATGGACGCACACTAGGTCTCCCATCAACCAGGGGCACCAGCTGTCACCATCTCCGCCACATGGCAGCATCGATGATGGGATAGCCCATAGACAACAGGCTTAGAAAGAATGGCTACATTTTCAGCACCTCCTTTGCTCGGCTGGTCCCGGGAAGCTCTCTTTGATGTTGTCTTGAATGCACGTTGCGGTGGCAAGACTTTTGAGAAATCTTTGCTTCTCCCCCAAAATGATCGTGAACAATGACTGCGCTGATGTGAATAGATTCCAGATATTGAACCTCAATAGATCAATGACCAGATGCTGCGTTACCCAACTCTATCTCAGGAATTGCTGCACCATGCGTCCATGAGACCCAGAACCATGAGCCGAAAACTTTTGACGGGCGCTGATGCGCCCTTGTTGCCTCGTTGATCCCACGCCCCCTCCGGTCCTGACATCGTGGCCTGTTCTTTGCCGCTCCAAGCGAAATCATCAGCCACCTCGGGGCAGCTGAGATATGCTGAGGTGATCAGCTCGTAGCCTCAGAAAATGGCGCAGTTTGGGACATTTGGGATTTCTTGCGTTCAAATTTGAAAAAGGAGAGTGAGACGACCGGCAGGTGGTTATTGTTTATTCTTTTTTCGCCCGAAAAAAAAACGAAGGCAGTGCCAGATTCATAGTTTCCACTTTAGATGGTTTTTGTGGGGCACTGCAAATACTTGGATTGCGTATTTTTCAAATCTGTTGTGGCTGAGTGGCTGTTGGTGGAGGGGGTTTGGTAGGATGGTACATGGTGGCGCAATCAGGGATGACAGGCGGTGCGATAGAAGCAAGACACTTCAAGCAACAACCCACAACTTGTGGACATACACGCACACACACACACTCTCTCTCTCTCTCTCACAGAATGCAAGCAGGACTGAAACGTAGAACATGAAAAACAAATTGCTGAATCTTATAACCGCTATGCTGGCTTTTGGGTCCCTGCAGTCTCAAACAGGGCAGCAGTTGGCATATTGAATGATTCTGTATCGCAAAGCCGACAACAAGTATTTCATGTCTCAACAAGCAAGACATAGCAAGACCATGCTGTCATGTGATGCAGTCTGATTTGGAGCTGGACAACGCAATGCTGTTGCCCCAATTGTTGCGTTCTTCACATGCTTTTGAGATATGAAAGCTATGAACATGTTTGCTGGAAGGTTTGTTTTTGCTGTTGAGGATACCGCCTGGTTTTTTGGATGAGCTGATGAGCACCCATACCTATCACCTATTTTGGTGTTAACCAGCGTTGCCGGAGTTTTGACAAATGGCCATATGTTGACTGATGTTCTGCAACGTTTTTTTGGGTATGGTAGCTTGGAATGTGCCAACTGGCTGAATCTTGGTCCGATGTTGGTCCGTCTGTGGCTCAAAGTCTTTTTGACCAAAGAGACAAATTCATAAACTGGCTCACGCCAGAACTCTTTGCACCTTGGATGCGGATTGGAGGATTGGTGGGTAGTATCCAACACAGTATTTTCCCGAGCCTTTTCCCCCAGCCGAACGAATCCTAATCTATCATCGCAACTACCGTCCAGGCGGTTTCATGTCCAGTGGAGTGATCTAGACTCTTTAAAAATTTCGGTGGTATCTTAAGGCGGTTACCACTATAAACCCATGCAGTGCTCCTATGAGAAGGTTGGCGCTGAATGGAGTAACAGCCATTTGTTAAACATTCTTCAGATGCTATGCTTGCATGTTTGGCATTTCGGAGAATACCAAAGGACCATGCCACTTAGTAATTGGTCATTGTAAGACCTGATTAATAAGTCCCACTCACAACTACAGTAGATGGACAAAGTAATCAAACCCCAGGTGGATGATCTGCAAGTTCCCCCGGGCCCCCTGAATTTAAATGTCATTGTTTTTTGTCTCCATGTCAGTCCTCAGGGGTTTGATTTATTTCGTCCATTCGTGGTCATGTTTTGTGAACACCGCTGCGTTGAAATTTGGGGGGATGGGGATGGGGGTTCGGGATGTCTACAGGAGTTTGAATCATTTGTCCACCTACGGTAGGATTCTCCCATTGATATTGTGTATGGAAGAAATCCTGCACGAGGTAACTATTGGTAAACACCATAAATCATGGGGTTTTAGCGGGATAAACCATCTACCAACTGGTGCAGGGTTTCTTCCACCCACAGTAGCTGAGTCATAATCCTACTTTCTTCCTACTTCCTCACCGGAAGGATCCTACACCCTCTCCCCCAAAACTACGCCCATGAAAATGATCAGCTGGAATTATCATCAGACCATGTACCGATACGATTTGCCAAAAAAGGGATGGATTGCCTTTCTCCGAGTGATACTATCACATGATTTGGTTGTAGTACCACATGAAATTGTAGCCATCTTGTATTGGATGGTTCTCTGGCGGTAGGACTATGGGATGCTATTGGTAAGAGGTGCCATAATCCAGATTGTTGGATGGTATTCTACCAGTTGGATGGCGCTAAATCTGGATAATACCGTCAAAATCCATGCTCCAAATGCATAGATGATTGTATCCAATTGAACGGACGATGTTTACAATCACTTTAATATTAATCATTTCCAGCGGATGATTTATTATACCGTTCAAATTCTGATGAATATCCAATGAAATTGGCGACACCATTCCTCCGATGGTCGCTTCAGAAGTCGGTTCAGCTGTCTCAAGGTAGCCGAGTTGCCTTGGTTGGTCTGCAGGTGTGGTGAAAAATCAATGAGAAATAGGGGGGGGATTGTGATGTGATCAATTAATGTGGCAAACCCAATGTCATAAACCATCCCCAAGTCATCACCACTTTGATGGGTGGTTTATTTACCGTTCCCAAATGGTAGGTTGCTTCTTGGGTTGCCCACGCTAGTAAAAGATGGAATTCCACCAGCAAACTGTAGCAAATTGTGGGATCTAACAAAAGATGTGGGTGATGCAACTTGCGTGATGGGATTTCACCAGCAAAATGGTGGATTTCAGAAGCAGCATGTGGGATTTAAGCGATGGATTTGTTCAAGACAGATCACCTTTTCACCAACAAAATATGGCAGCCATCCAAAGTGAGTTCATCAGAAAACTTCAGGATGTGACGGCCAAATCATCCACTTGAGATGAGCATCCAAGCCATGACGCGCCGATGGAATCCCCAGGGTTGTCACATGTTTTCACACATTTTCATAGCTGGGATAGCGGATGTGAATAATTCTCCAACTATGGTTTATTATTGTACGGTATGCTATGCTATGATTACTGGATATGGTATCATGTGGTATCATATGGTACAACATGGTACAACATGGTCAATTTGATACAATCGCTTTTGCTTCATCCGTTATAGCGGTTGCTTTTCGAACGTGGATTCAATCCTCCCATCACGAACCAAACGGGCCAAAAATTTGCACCAAAAATGATGATTTGTGGGCTTTCTTACAGCTGGGGATCCCCAATAGCTGGATGGTTTTTTAAATGGAATCCATCTATGAATGGATGATGCCAGGTCGTTTCAGGCCTTTGCTCGCGGTCCGAGTGAGTGGTAGAACAGCCACTTTTGTTAGTCAACCTCCTTGTTTCTATGCTGAACCATCCCTTTTTTGACTTCAATCCATCGTGGTTAGATCCACATGAAATCCACATATTTGTGGCTAAGTCCAAATTCTTGATTGTTATTTCTGCGTGCTGTTCCATGGCTTCATGTCTTGGTTACTTCGTCATGTTTGACATGTTTGAGGGATCATTCCCTATGGTCGATGGGAAAAAACAACGTTTCATGCTGAATCTCCATTTGTTATGTTTGAAACCATATTTTGTTCCCCATGTTTGTTGGCCCTATACCATGCACAATGCACAAAGGCTTGTCACGTCGACCATGTTCGCAGGCGACCATCATGTCGTCCTTAACGGATATGCAGAAGGTGCGACGGGCGGACAGCTGATGATGTCCTGAGACGAATTCATCGCTAAAGGTGACCCCTGGAAGAAATGAAGTTGTATTCAGGAATATAATTGAATTGTTCAAAGCCAACAACCATTACTTGGGGATACTTAGGGCTGACCATTGACCATCTATCAATGCGGAGGTCACCATTGAGGATGGCAAGTTGAATCCCTGTGATGACGAACTATAGCCTATGCAAACACAGCAAAGACACAAAGATGGGGAATCAGCCATCGAACATGGAGATGTGAACATCAAAATGGAAAGTTTACTTCCAAAAACATGGAACTTTTGCCATCATGCATGGAGAGTGAACCATCGAACCCTGGAATACGGCAGGGCGCCTGTAGCTTTCAAGGCAAGGATTCATGCAAATGCGGGTTCCCACTTGTCTCGCATATGCAAGGCCAGATCATCCACCACTGCTTTTATCTATCGGAGCATGCAGGGAAAATACGTTATTCACTTCAGACATATCATATATGGACAAGACTGGACAGGTATAGTATCCCTGTTTGCGGCTGAATCATGTTGACTCACAATGTTTGTAATAGTTGGCTCACCATTTCTTGAAGGACAAATATTCATTTTAACTACCAACTTGTCTACATTAAATTAATAGCTAATTCTAGCACCCACAAAGACGCAGAAAAGGTTTGTTCTATCTACCACTATGTTTTTTCTTTTCTATCTTTTTTGAGTTTGCTACCTACCTTATTGTCCAATATTATCATGCGTTTTTAACCGAACCCCACAAAGGTGACTCCCCAATGATAGCTATAGACTATAGACTACCCCATAGAATATCCCATACAATATCCACTCATTAATTTACCCGTATCATGTGGGATTCACCCAATGCCATAGTCACCATCCCCAAGTCATCTCCACAAATAGATGGCTGGTAATTGCCCACCATCCCCAACTAGCAGTTGTTTACGGCCTCAGGAGCAGCACCTGGCCAACTACCTCCAGGAATTACTTTCCTTGGATCGAGCAAGGCACTGCGCTGGTTGCCCGTTCCGCTGGGGAGATCTCGGATCAAAACAACGGGGCGCCAGGCAACGAACATTGGGATTACCCTGGGATAAATTCAGATAGATAAAAATTCCAGCCTTTTCCTGGGGCATGATCCATCAATGGTGGATGTTCCATCTCGTTTTGTTATCACTCTGCCTTGGTGGGGGGGTGACCTGTTGCTCCAACCTGGGCAGCGCGGGTGAACTATCTTGAAACCTGGTTGGATTGTTTTGCAGAACCCAAGCATGTTTGTATGACTCATATTATCTTTAATCACATGCACCAGAGTTGAATTAATCCGGAAGGAGGATATCACATCCCTGATTTTGTTAGATTGTCAGAGGTGCTGTTGCCTTGGGATCTTGCGTTTGCTATGGGGGCCTCGTTTTTGCTTGGCACAGGCATGTCCTGCTGTTTGCCGGGAGTAGTTTGGAGTCTCTTGTTGGCTCTTGGTCCCACGCTCTGTGGGATGTGGAGTTTGGCTTTTGGCGAAGCAGGTGTTCTCCCAGCTTCGTGTCTGGTGGTGCGGCCTTCCCTTTGTGATGGTTGGGTCCGTGTCTCGTACCGGCCTATGTTGCAACCCGCTGGAGGCCAACAATGTTGATGTAGTATATACCGCGGTGGCCGCGTTCTATGAGAAGAATTGTGTATAATATTATATATACATATATACATGTGTGTGTGTATGTATTGCTGTGCTCCGGGCTTGCAGAGCGGAAATCACTCATGCAAAGTGAAACTTGACTGTTAGAATACGCGAGAATATGCTACAACATCTGTCAGATGAAATAGCAGATAATGCCAGACAGTGTGCCATGGTGGGGATCACCCGGACTAAAGGAATCAAGTTTTCCCCCAAAATGTATCCAGATGCCCCGAACGGGGCTTGAGCCTCCAAAGATGGATGTCTTTGGCCAGATTAGAAATTCATCAATGGCGCTGAGTTTCGCAACTGTGCCTTTTTCATTGAGTTCAGCACCCGCTGCGTAGCAATCATCTCTGTTTCATCCTGTCCTTTCGAATTTCTTTTGTAGCTCAAGAGCTACCCGCAAAAAAGTCCTCCAACATCCTCCGACAGGTTTTGAGAGCTTAGGAGCCCCCCACCTCCCCAAAGTAGGATGATGTGTTGTCCAGAACATCATGCAATGATGGTTTATGCACTTGAATACTTAATTAAACAGTAGGGAGATCAGGATGGACCATTGAATTTTTGGGGTATCCTACTTTCAGACAAGCGCATTTGGGAAAATTGGGATTTTAAGCTGCCCAAAAAAAGGGTTTAACTTAACCAAAATGAACATGATTTTGTCCAAAACGGTTTTTTTGAGCTAAGAGACCGCCGAAATTAAGCCAAGAGACTGTTAGCCTGCACATGGCAATCTCTAATATGCTTTGCTGATAACGGCATTTGTCCCGCCCTTTTTTTGCATCGCTTGCACTGGTCTGAAAATGGGAGATTTCATCGACAGAAATATGGATATCAAACTTCACTCAGGAGATCATGCTGATTGGATCAGGCTTTTATGAGAATATGATCAGGATATGGCGAGAACATGATGTGGATATATATGTATATGGGAATACCTTGCAGAAAATTAAGAAGGGTAGGGGAAACCCACCAGACCGCGGTTGAGGTCCGGCATGCCCATGCCAGAGACAATGTCAGAATAGATGCCAGATAGCATGCCAGAAAGAATGTCAGAAAGAATGCCAGAAAGAATGTCAGAATAGATGCCAGATAGAATGCCAGAATAGAATGTCAGATAGAATGCCAGAATAGGATGTCAGAAAATGTAAGACTTCCAGATGAGATGTCAGAAGCTATGACAAAATAATTTGCCACGGTGGGGATCACTCGAAGTAAAGTATTTTTCTTCGTGATGTAAACCCCGTCTTGGGATGTCTTATCCTAGCAGAGTCCCGTTTTGCATGAAGGAATGCAGGCGCCTAGACCACCGACCAGTCAGCAATCCAATCCTACTGGAGGGCAACCGTACATTGAACAACTAAATTGTGTATGATCGGTCTATACCAACATTGGATGGTCAATATGCTAGTACTATACAACATGGCCAATCCATTGTGGTCTCCTTGGTCTGACTGTAAGCGTCGACTCATACTATCGGTCCGTAAATGATGATACCCTGCTGTAACTGACATAAATACAGACAAACCACCATTTACAGATAATTTCCCAGAAAACCCATCACTTGTCCATATCTATGTTAATTCGCACCAGGGTAAGTGCCAAAAACCAAACTCTGTCCACTCCATTTCCGTTTGAAAAGGACCTTGTGGCCACGATATCACAGGTCGGCGGTTTCAAATCTCATATGTTCCACCCCTTAATCTACTACAGTAAAGAGCGAGGAATCATTATACCATTCGACTGGTTTTTCATTTTCTCATATGTATATACTACATATTATATGTATTTTATTATTTGTGTATATATATATATATGTATGTGTGTGTGAAGGGCGGCCAGACCGCGAGGCCCCGAAGGTAGTATGAAATACCAGTTCCTATATTTCAATGTAGTTACTGTATGTTTAAATGCATTGGATTCCCGTATATTTAAAATCGCCGGGCGGGCCAAGGAAAACCTTCCCGGATGTAGTCTAAAATACTTGTTCGTATTTTGCAAAATCCGTATATTGAAGTGTAGTTGCCGTATACATATATGCATATGTATATATAGGTACACATATATATATATATATATATACATAGTATAGTATATATATATATATACACATAGAGATCCACAGTCTAGACTTGGAACGGCGGGTGGCTCAATCACCAAACAGATCAAGTCCAGGCAACAGGCAACCTTGGAAAACCTCTCGAGATACGCGGACTGGTTGGGGAGTTGGGGTGTAGCCAAGAAGAATGAGGAGTGAGTGTGGCTTAATGATCAAACACCATCCGATTTTTGTGATATCTCACGGATGATCGACAGCAATTGTTCAATTGTTTCCCTGGAATTGATGCCTATTGGAGACAATCTCTGACTGGTTACGCGAGATTGGGATGCGACAACTCAGAACTATTTTCCTCACCATAAAGGTATGCAATCTTCCTATCAGTATGAACACCGCAAAAGATTTACGACCCGGTGATATCATCATCAAGGACGAGTTCTGTTCAAGAAACTCCATGCCAGAACATATTAAGCCTGATCAAGGGTCATCGTATGTACAGGCATCTCTGACCAAATCCATCTTGGATGGGGTCAACCCCTACAGGGCTGACAAGGTAGCGTGGCTTCAAGTGACCATAGATGTCCTCTTCCCATTGGTTGATTGATGGAGGGGTGACCATCATTAAAGAACCAATAGGGAAATGGTTTCCAAATTGGTGCCTTATGTACTCCCTTTTTATATCATCATTTAATGGATGGTCTTCCCGTTGAGTTTTCAGACGTTTGGCTTTGTTAGACATATAAGATACCCTTCAATTGTCATGAATCAATGTTAAGTAATGTTAAGTATCACATGTTCATCATCCTCCCATAGTTTTTTCAACAGAAAATGGCCACATTTTTCCATCTTGGGGTACGACGTCGCAACGTCGCAGGATGCTTCCCCGATGGCTGGTAGCGCGCCTCCGTAGGGATGCGCAGATCATGGCCCGGGGTTGGTTTGATGGTTGAATGGTTCANGGCTGGTAGCGCGCCTCCGTAGGGATGCGCAGATCATGGCCCGGGGTTGGTTTGATGGTTGAATGGTTCATCCCATTGATAAACATTCTTGGTGTTCACCACATAGAACACGGGGTGATATATATATATATATATGATTATTATTGATGATTCATGAATTGATGGTATACCAATGGAATATCATGATAAAATAATAGGTGGTTGGGGTGATGCCAGTGGGAAAAAGCCTCCACAAGGCACGCCGGGTTTGTCCCGACATGCCATCCCCCAAAAAGAACATATCCCCCCATATAGGCCCCCAAACATGAACAGATGCAATACTAAACCAGGCTAAATCTCATATAGAGGCGTAATGAAAATTAAGGGAAATGAATGAATTGTGGCCATATCTGGCAACATCATATATTCAAAATTCATGTGCGAAACTACCGAAACCCAAGCTGTGTCTTTTGGATCTTTGCCTGCCCTTGCCGAGGTTGGTTTCGACCACGGAACAGGAGAGTCGTGAGGGGGNTGTGCGAAACTACCGAAACCCAAGCTGTGTCTTTTGGATCTTTGCCTGCCCTTGCCGAGGTTGGTTTCGACCACGGAACAGGAGAGTCGTGAGGGGGGGACACGCCGTGATTTTCATTTTTGATTCCATTGTGGTGAATTGGACAATAATTGGACAATAATAGAAAGAGATAACCCTATGTGTATGCAAATATATGCATATGTATGCGAACATACCTATATGTCTATATGTATTTATTTACGTATACATATATGTATACATACAAACATGTATATATATATCATACGTATACATATGTATATATATATATATGTCATATGTATATATATATATATATCATATGTAAATAAATATATATATATATCATATGTATATATATATATGTATATTTATATGTGTGTATGTATATATATATATATATATATTTATTTATGTATATATATATATATATTTATTTATGTATATATATATATTTATTTATATATATATGATATACGCATACATATATGTATATATATACACTTAAATGTATACATATACACTTAAATGTATACATATATGTGAATATATGTACATATATACGTAGGTACACATATACATACATAGGTACACGCACACACACACACATATATATATATATGTATACATATCTGTGTATGCATATATATATATACATTTGTAAATGTATATGTATATTTACATATGTATATATACATATATATTTATTAATCATTTACATATACATACATATACACACATATATATATATAGGTATATTGTATATATATATATATATCATGTAAGGATCAGGAAATTCAAGGATCTAAATGAGCCCATTGCTTGAAAATAACATTGTCAGGTGGCCTGCAGGAGGGAACTGAAGGTGTCTTGGGAAGTCTCAACCGACGCAATGGATGTTTTGTTGATATACTGTACCATATTTATTCACATGAAACCTGGAAAGTGACCATCTGTTGTTTAGTGTCAGAATCTGTCAGATTTTTCTGTTGAACCAGCCCTGCAGGATCTGGGCATGAGCCCAGGAGTTTTAAAGGCTCCAGAATGCCGCAGGAACTGGGTCAGACTGGACAAGTAGTTTGGTACNTGTTGAACCAGCCCTGCAGGATCTGGGCATGAGCCCAGGAGTTTTAAAGGCTCCAGAATGCCGCAGGAACTGGGTCAGACTGGACAAGTAGTTTGGTACGATTTAACAATTCAAGTGCCATGTTATTTTTGTTTTCATGCGGAGATATGAACCTAACCATCTAAAGATCATGCAACTCTTGTGTGTCTAAGAGTGGCCACCAACTCCAAACCTTGTATTTCTTTCACCTCTGGTGCTATCCTATCATTGATCCTCTCTGCTNGTCTAAGAGTGGCCACCAACTCCAAACCTTGTATTTCTTTCACCTCTGGTGCTATCCTATCATTGATCCTCTCTGCTTGCACACGTCGCGGAAACGAGAGATGATCTAAGTTTCTCCTTGTGGCAGGGGTTACATGGGCATGGATCAACACTACCACCAGAGGCTTGGGATGTTTAACCAGAAACTTCCAACAAGAAAGAGTTGAAGATCCGGGGAACCAAAGTTTTTGGAACGTAGACTTTCCANAACACTACCACCAGAGGCTTGGGATGTTTAACCAGAAACTTCCAACAAGAAAGAGTTGAAGATCCGGGGAACCAAAGTTTTTGGAACGTAGACTTTCCAGGGTCAAATGACCCATACTGATCTGCCTTTTAAAGGACACACAAGGGTGAACATTGGAATTCCAACAGGTATATCGCTATGGCTCAAGCTTGCTACCCCTTTGCAAGTCCATTCTTGAGCCATTCTCATACATTCGGGTATCCCCCATGTGGCTATTGTGGGTCAAAAGTGGGGTTGCATCTTAAATTTACAGATCGGTGAATGACTCTTACTGAGCATATGGACTCATACCCCCTAAATCCANCCATGTGGCTATTGTGGGTCAAAAGTGGGGTTGCATCTTAAATTTACAGATCGGTGAATGACTCTTACTGAGCATATGGACTCATACCCCCTAAATCCATTTTTTTATCATCATTTTACCCATTAAAAAGGCATAACTTGGGGAGGTAAATCCCCCATTTACATTTGGATAATGATAAACCGTATGCGAAACAATCACCCTTCAACTCCATTTAAAAGAACCTCATAGTCCACAACTTTTAGTGATTTCTAAATGCGCCACTGAAATACAACGATATTAAATCGATAGCATCCGACCATCTTAGTAGCATTTTTTTCTGGCGCTAGGCCGGCGCTCTCGGCAGGCTGGTGGAACTGCAGTGGCTGGAAAGTAGGGAAAGTAGATGATGAATATATACATGTATATATATATATATACGTATATGCATATGTATGTAGACATATACGGTAATATCCATGTACTATATGTATATAACTTAATCTACATGTGTATATATATATATATCACTATCGAAATGATATAAAAGAATGCAACATCACAAATTATAAAGTCAGGTAATGTTACATATTACCACTGATATCATTTGATACAAAATGTTATCATATGATGCAACATGATATATATATATACATACATATATATATATACACACAAACACGTGTACACAATATAATTCTCCATATGCAATCTAGGGTATACATATATTGTGCGGATCTGAAGTCACCAAGAATCTGTCTTTTGGACACTTTTACACGACTTTGCAGCGTGTGTGTGTGTGTATATATATATATACACATATACATGTATGTATGGAATGAAATGCAATGCAACGTCATGTACATAGATTGACATGGCAGTTTCAATGGATAAAATGATGATTCACCACTCCATCTGCTTTTTCTCCATTGTTTGTTGAAGATTCTCACTTTTCCATTGTTGGGGCTTCCCAAATTCTTAGCTAACCTCAACTTCCAGGAAGTTTGTCCAGCCGCGCCAGGATGAAGCAGGACGGGTCGNTTCCCAAATTCTTAGCTAACCTCAACTTCCAGGAAGTTTGTCCAGCCGCGCCAGGATGAAGCAGGACGGGTCGTGGCGAGGTCGTGGTGATTTCATGGGGGAAGCCACTGAGGAAGGCGAGATGTTAGCTACACAGATTACATACATACATACATACATACATACATACATACATACATACATATATATATATATATACATATATATATATATACATGTATGTAAGTATCTATGTATAATCCCAAAGATCTAGATTTTTTTTTCAGAGTTTAGTAAGTTTAGTGAATGATGATGTAGATCCAGAGATCTGGTTTTTAAAATGTACTTATCTCATGAAAGAATGATGGGTATCCCAATGTATCATTTATAAATGTCTGTGGCCATCTGTTCACCGGGCTTTTGAAGGTTTCAAAGNACTTATCTCATGAAAGAATGATGGGTATCCCAATGTATCATTTATAAATGTCTGTGGCCATCTGTTCACCGGGCTTTTGAAGGTTTCAAAGCATACTTCGATTTGACATTGCACATTGTGTTAAGTCGCTTGACGCTTGATTTCTCACCGATGTGTGAGCTTCCTGCAAGTTCAGAGTGTGGCTGATTTGGGGTCCAACAGCCCCCACGAAACCCCTGCCTGCTCCAGAGTTGTGGGTACGGGACAAGTTCTTTCAGCCAACTTCAGCCTGCAAAGTTAAGTTGGAGCAGGGTAAGTCGGCAATTCTCCAGGACCCTGTCAATGGCTAGTTGGTTTGTAGCAATGTGGGATCTGCAATATTAGACTAATTACCCACGATTGTCATCCATTTGGGTACTACTAGATATCATCCTACAGTAGGGGTGTATACCATGAGAAACCACAACTTTTTGATGTTTTATCATTGTGTAT